>JARHVA010006303.1:872500-887500 GCA_037957365.1 Torreya grandis
ATCAATCATACTTTGAATATGCTTAGAAATAAATGGAACTACATGTGAAGTAGAAGTCAAAACTTTCTCCATATTATACCTATCAACATAAATCAAAAAAGGAATGATGTTAGATAATTCAAATAGAGAAGGATTGATAGATAAAATTATATAGACAAAATTATAAGGAGGATTTCTCTTAATATCACGGAGGTGAGGAATGGTAATGGATATTTTCCACATTGTTGGCTTCGTAATATCCAAATAAGTATGGGAAATATAATACATATCCATCAACATAATTGATACTAGTAGTTTCCAAGTTAAGGGATTAAACCACCATGTCACTATAAAATCAATTGGAAGGAGGATTGTTAGGAATAACCATATAAGTGGAAAAATTGTTACTTGGATTCTTACAAGAATGAGGTCACAAGGTAGGTGTCAACTAAGTGATGATATTATAAGGAATGTCTAATGCTTTTTAATTTTAAAACTAATCTCATTAGGCTCATCATCATTATAATAAATGAGGTTGGGTGAAATTTTTCCCAAAAGCTCATTATGATCATTATAACACCATATTTAGTTGATGAGATAGTTGAAACATTGATAGTCACATAATGGTATGTTAGGTAGAGGCTCAAGGGTTTCAATTTTTTAGACACCACATTATTATAATTTTTCAAAAAATCCAAGTATTTATACCACCTTGTTAAAATGGGCACCCATGAAAATATACACCATACATTGACATTTTGAAGAGATCATGGCCCTCATATGATGAGTCCAAGGGTGGTCAAGAAAAATATTAAAAGATAAAGTAAATTTGAATGTCAAGACATTAATCCTAAACACAAAAGGTGGTATCCTGTCCAAAACCATATTAATAGACTAATTTGTATTCAAACATATATTTGGCATGTACTAAAAGTATATTTAAGTTTGTATTGAAAATATGGTAAAATTTCAATGAATTTCAAGGAAGTGACATAAGTGTTATATATTTCATTTATCAAGGCTTCCTTAATTGAGATGTTACTAACTTTGACACTAATTAAAAATGAGTCATTCACATGAAGTAATATTATTTCAGGGATTATAAATTCTATAGGAAATTTTAAGGAGAGAGATCCATTCATAGTGAAATCAACATGGATGGACATCTCTTTGTATTATTATAAGATGTTTTCCTTGGATGTGATTAAGGTAGATTATTTCTCCATAGGTGGTTGTAATCACCTAAAAGTGATACTTGAGTGCTAATAGTGCTACATGATACCACCCATCCTTAGCTTATCCCTAGACTTATTTTAGGGCCTATTTTCACACTTATCCATCATTCATGTAGGCTATAGCCATCCCTAGACATCCCCAAAATAGTCCCATTCCCTAATTTTGAAATCTTTCCCATTTATTCCTTAGCTTTAGCCACCTAGACACTAGCACCATAATAGGAATAGTATCACCATATGGTGTTAGTGTCACAATTTTGGTGATATTGTCCTTTCACTCCTTTTTTCACAATGGATATGTTGTCAAATCTAAAACCACCTAGGGTTAGTATAGACCTCTTTGAACACACACACAAGCAACAAAATAGTATATATACATGAATTTTAACCCTCTAACCATGAGATGGAAATCATATGCAAATTATGCATACAAAGTCATAACAAGTGCACAATTAAGGTTATTAATACTTATTTTATCCTACTTCTACATACAACCATTTATAACATTCCTAAGCTTAGATTACTCATATTTCAAGTCTCAAGCACACTCAAATAACTCAATTAAACAATCATAATAGATTCACTTTCACTTACACTAGCACTTAGGTAGGGAAAACTACATCAGACTTGATCCCTTTTCAGAGTATTGGTATTTAGGAAAATCTCATCATAGTGGGGTGTTAAGGATGTCTAGCCCACCCCACTAACAATAAAATTTACTTCTTATATCAACCAAATTCCCTAGGTACATGTAGGATTAGGTTTTTAACATAAAATTAGTCAAAAAGGGTCATTTATAGAGATACATAAGTCATGCACACAGGAACAGGATTGACAGACCTAATCATAGGTGCACTTAGAAGCTCAAAATAGTTTTGTATAGAGGACACTAGTACCACATGGTAATACTATCCAATTAGGTCTCTACTATCTAGGAGGGGTTTTAACACCTAGATCCTATAGATCTCTCACTTCAGTCATTTTATAGTTAAGTTCTTTACATTATTTATTTTTATTTTTAGAAAGGTAAAATTAAGTCAATTATATTACATAATAATGGATATATTTATTTCATATCTCTACCCTGATTTACTATACTCAACTCTTTACCAACATAGGATTTTACTTGCACTAAGTCCTAAAAAGTGAGAACATTTGGTGAACATGTCATACTTCGAGCACATTATTTCAAAACTCTAGGGCACCATTAGGGTTTCCATTATTATTTACAAAATATACTTAGTTTTTAGTTTGTATCTTATCATCATGATTATCATGATGGATGCCATTTTCTATTTTTTAGTACAAAGTCTTGTGGTTTGTCTAGCATGATTATTACCTACCATTTATATAGAAATGCACATGTATGTCACTCTTCTCATGGATCATGTCAGAGTTAAAGCTATTTTACACATTGGTCCTCCCTATTTTGAGTCTCATTATTATGATGATCATTGCTAAATGGCTCACTTTGAGTTATCTCCAGTTAATACTTGATGACAAAGGGACTAGAGGACTCATTTTGATCCAACTGCACATAGACCAGTTGATTATATTCACTCACATCCCACCTCTACTACTCACCCTTAACAAATAGTATATCCTATAATTGAGTTTTTACTAGATAGAACAAGATGCCTCCTTAGCCTATATAGGAACAACATAATTTCACCATCCCTCTTCATCCTCAGAACACTACAACATGACCTAGAGATCAACACATAGCATTTGATATTGTGGATCAGTTGATAAACACACTGACTAAGATCTCCATATTGGAATTACTTTAATAGGAAACTATTTTCAAATACATTATTTTTCAAACACTTAATCATACATCCCTATCTCATGACATAGATCTAGCTTAATTTACATCTATCATGAACATTATAAAGGATGTTGAAGATGTTATATATTTTTAAAATGAGGATTTTCCATTATAGTCAATTTTTGATCAAAATTTACTACTCTTCATTCAAGAACAAATTAATACCATCACTATTAAATGAGTTCTAATAGATAGTGGTTCAAGACTTAACATATGTAAACTTACATGTATACACTATGGAGGTTGATATAGAATCTACATAAAAGACACATAATAATAATAATAGAGGTTTTGATGACATTCCTAGACAAAAATTAGGTTATATTACATGAGATATTATGACTGGGCCAAAAAATCTACCTACATAGTTTTAGGTGATCTAGGGTTAATTTTAAGAGTCCTTACTAGATAATCTATTAGAAATATTTAGAAAATCTTGGTAAATTTAAATCATAGCTTTTAAAATTACTCCATGGGAAATGATAAATATATTATAATTCTAAAGGAGTAAAAATAAATAGTTTTCATTTTTTCTATACAATTGTTCGGTTACACTAAATGCATCCACTGATGGCTATGCTAGATGGCTAAACTAGATGGTTAAACTAGATGGCTAAACTAGATGGTTATGTTGAATGGCTATGTCAAATGGTTAAGCTAAATATCTATGCCAAATTATTGAGCTAAATGGTTACACAAGATGACTACATTGAATGAAAAAGTTGGACTAGTCTTTCAGGTTACCTTAGTAGTCAGTCTACTATCCAGTTGCCTAGTCACCTCCCTAGTCCTATAAATATGCCCTCATCCCTCATTTTGAAAAAATTTCACATTAGATTCCTCATCCCCCTTTGGTACCACCCATAATAATTCACCATGGTAATAAAATATGTTTTGAAGAACCTGTCATATTGTCAAGCCCATATAGTTTAAAGATCATACAATAACCACTACCAGATTTTGAAATGTTATTATGAGCCTTCATGTCCTATTGTATATTTTATTGGCTATATCCTAAAGAAATAAAAAGTTCATATTGTTTAAGGAGAGATTTTTTTATATGAAGAGAAATTAAATTTACAAGGGGTCTATAAGATAAATTTGGATTTCATGTGTCAAGAGTTACTAAAAATGATGGTGCTACCTCTACAAGTATTGTCATTATTTTAGACAAGCTGATATAAAAAAGATTAAATCAATAATTTTTCAAGATACCTATGGTAACCAATGTCATGGATCCATTAGATAACTTTATATTCCATCTAAAATCATATGAGATAGATAAAATTGGTCTAGAATATCTATTATGAAGTTATGGGGTACAATTTAAATGATAGGGATAATGAACAACAAGATATGGTAATTGAACAATGATCAATCAATAAATTTTTTGAAAACCTTAGTGACATAAAGATAGAACTATTACATGGAATTTAGGTTTAGGATCAGTCTATATGGTGGTTGCTAATCTTGAATTCTATGTAACAATTCAATCTTTATGTCACTAAGAGTTTCATCTTTTTTATTGACTGATCATTGCTCAATTACAATCTCTTGTTGTTTGTTATACCTATCATCTAAATTTCACCTTGCATCTTCACAATATACATTTTCAAGCATTTTTTAGCTATCTCATGTGATTCTAGATGGATTTTAAAACTATCCAATGAATCCATGACATGGTTACTAGAGGCAACTTGACCACTTCTTGATTTAATCTTTTTCTTATCAACTTATTGTTAAAATATATGTAATGCTTGCATAAGATTCACCATCATTTTTACTAAATCTTGACACATGGAGTTATAAATCCCCTTATAAACCACTTGTAAATTCAATTTCTCTTTATATGTAGAAAGCTCTCCTTTAAAAAAATGTGAACTTATTTTTATAGGATAGCTAGGCAAATGTAAATGTGCACATGTAGTGTTTTGTTTATATGTTCCATTAAAATTCACTTCAGTATCATTCAATAGGTGAGGTAAATTTAATGGTTTTATATCTTTAAAGGTTTCAACCTTGGTTTTATTATTCTTTTGCACCTTGTACTAGTAGGATTTGGGAATACAGTGTTTGATTTTTTTATTTTCCTTTATTCTTCCCATGACCTTGATTTTTGACTCCAATTAATGTTCTTGTAGTTTTATTCAGTACTATTATTTAATCTACCATTTAATACTATAACTTGGCACTTATATTCAATAATATCAGAGGTATTATCATTAGGAACTATCATTCAACTCCTCTGATCAACACTAGTCATGTTCACTATTTGGTATAATTATCTGGTTCCTCAATTCGAGTTATGTTGGTTGCCTTATTTGATATCAAAGGTTGAGGGTATATATGTGGTGAATTAAAGGGTAATATAAGATAATGATATAAATTGTTGGTGATCCAACATCAAAAGTAATTTATCTCCATAAAATTTTAGTGATCTAATCCCATCTATCGACCTTAAAAATTTTCAAAAACTAAAATCCAAAAATTGGAATATTCATGAATTAACAAATATTCACTACTAAAAACTACCATGAGGTGATGACTAATCATTTTCACTACAACCTATTACTTGGGATACCTTTGATACATGTTATGGATACTGTATCCTCTACCTTACATACATGTATCAAGTTTTTACATGATATATACTTATACACTTGTCCAGTAGATAACCAACCATTCAGATATTATAGAGTCATCAATCCTACCATCTTGAGAGTACATATTCAAATGGGACACCTCATGTTATTATATATTCACCACCTCAAAATATTTTAATTTATTAGATATATACATATGAGGTTTTAAAATCTATAAATACTTTTCCTACACCTATTCCATACCCTTCTATACCATAGTTACCTTCACCCATGATGGAGGAGGACCCTCCCATAGTAAAATTATCTCCACCTAGGGTGGATGTTGGGATTATCATAGCATAATTACCATTACTTGTTAAATAAAAACATGTATACATCCATAAATTAGATATAGATTCCTAGGCCACCACAAAAGATAATCCAACACCTATTGACATTTATGACTATTTATGTGGATTGATTTTCACATGATTTTGCCCTAGAGAGTATAAATATGATTCTAAGGAACTCATGCCTTTTTTACACTAGAAACACCACTAGTTCATAATCCTACAACTACAACCTCAACTACTCAGTTGTAATTAGAGAAAAATACCTCCATTCACTTAGTGTAGATGATTACATCTATGGATGTGGACCCATTTATATGAATTTAAGCAATTAGTTCACAAGATAAACCACACCAAATTCTATAGATAGTGCTTAACAGAGGATTGATGGCATTACCCAAAGTTCCTTATAGATCTATTAGTAGATTGTCATAGTAAGAAGGTCAACTCTTTTATCATGTTCATATGCTTATAGTACATGATATAGATACATGATCAGCATTACAAGATAATTTGAATAACTTTGAGACTCGAGGTGTTACTCAAATTATATAGCCTCCACCTCCATAGGTATAGGCACCATGATAGAATCATCTTCGACACAGATACTCACAAAATGATCCATTAACTATCTATATTTTTATTATAGATAGATACATCCCCCATGTTATTATATATGAGGATTTTGATCCTAATACTTTCACTTTGTCATTTTTATAGCACATAGGTTATTATTAAAATGAGATACATCATGACATACATTGTTAGAATTTCATAAGACATATCACACTACCAGTTGCATGTGGTCCAAATGTGGCCAAAATATTATTCTTTATCATGAGTAGGGAGTTCATATACAAGTTATACTTGGTAGTACATGGTCATAGGCAATGGATGCCATACTTAATTGATCAAATAAATGTTTGGCATTTAGTCATGAGGGACACATGGTCTGCATTTTACATGATGGTATACATGAGAACCATAGGTTTCATATAGATACACCATAATACAATGTGGTTTACCTCAAGACCACAAAAGAGGCATCTTACACAATAGAGCAACACACTATTCGAACGCATAAAATCTAGACTAATACCAAGGATAAGGCTCCACTAATACATATATAATAGTATGATGATCATGATGAGGAGGACTTATTTGATTTTAAATAGATCTAATATCTAACATTGGATGATGTCCCACCTAATTGACCATTTGATTATCCACATCCTATGGATGTGCTCTTGGGTTTATAGAGACATTGTACTTTGATTGTACACTATCTAATTTTTTATAGCATTTACTTATACATAATTTCTTTATTTCTTTATCCTTGTATATAGTTTCATTTTCATGTTTCATGTACATGGATTATATCCAAAAATAAAAAAATAATATAATATTTAAAAAACACAAAAACATTAAAATATTTACTCAAAAAGGATAAAATTATAAATTGTATGCATTTCCATGTTTACACTTCTTAAATTTTCTAGGCTATATTAGTATAGTCAATTTTTATCATACATAAATGTTTCACTTGTTCTTTTTGAGTGCTTAAATATTTATTATATGACTTAGGTCAATTACATTGATCTATATTTACTATTATCTACCCATTCATGGCATATACATTGATAAATGAGTTCTTCATCTGACACATTCACCCAATTGGGGGCACCCTATACATAGTTTTAATTACCAAGTACATCTTTCTAAACTCTACATCATAGATTTAGAATTTTGATATCTTGATATTGATCATGCTATAGTTACTCATATTTTTTATGACTACTACTTTAGAATCATCCTTTATATATCTTAGCTCCTACACATAATTGTATTACATGTTCATGCATACTTTCATTTCTATCTTTCCTAGTTTATAATTTATTGTATCTCAATACTTCCTCTATTTGAGTGCATTTGAATATGTCATTTCTCTATAAATCTATGCCACTTATTTTTACTATATGTATGATTTGGACATGTGCCCATTCCCTTGTGTTTGCTTTCATGATTATGTATGCAAACACTTAAACATGTACTTTTATGTGGGTTTAAGCTAATTCACTTGTTGTGTACATATGTAGACATTTATCATGTCTTACTTTCACATATTCAATGACATGTGCCCATATCCCTTGTATTTTGGTCCTTTGGCCAGCTTTGTGTGCCTCATGTGTGTTGTATGTGTGATTTATTATATGAATAATGATCATGACACCCTTTTTTTGTTTGTTACACACTCTAGTTTTTGATGCCATGATACAACTCATGCATCTCCATTTCCTACTTGAGTGCCATGATGGACATCATGGCCCATCCCCATAGGTAGTTATTCAATTATTACTCATATTTTTTGTTCACATACATTGTTATATCTATCTTGATAGCCTTGTGAATTATAGACCTAACATTCATCACACATTATAAACTTACGCTCATATTATCTTACATTCTAATGTTATGTATGCACATTATATTGGTTTATTACACATATATCATATATTATCTAGTTAACACACATTTTGTAGATCTTTTAATTTTAAGGATAGTTCTTTCATAGTTTTATCAACTCCCATCAAATGAGGTGGAATTCACAAGAGTTTCTCATAGAGATCAAGCTATCAAAATGCACTCAAATTAAAATTTTCATCACATAAGCTCAACATTTAAAAATTAGACTCAAGAATAGTGTCATAGAAATCAATTATAGTTACATATAAATTAGAATGATTTTATATTATCACTTAAATTAAGACACTAGTACCACATGGTGTACTATCTAAGATATGGCACTACTGTCTAGTATATTTAACTCTAAAAAAATATGGATTGGACAAAAAAATATAATAGGTATAGTCTAGGTTTACATAGGTACAATTATAGATTGCTAGTTTTGGCTCAATTTAGCTTGAATTCATACCAACTTAATTATATTAGGGCATCATGTATGGCATGATTATTCCCATCTCATTTTAGATATTTAGATATAGATAATTATAACTCAGTCTAAAATCCATATACTTAGATATCAGATTTAGGAGCATTTGCATGGCACATTACTTTTATATGCTAACTTATACACTAGTTGATCAAATTAAATGACAAAAACCATGTCATTCTCTATGTTGTATAAATCAAATACCATATTCTAGGTTACACACCAGATTTATGCCTTACTCCATTTATAGTGGTTGGCATTCTTGAGTGGCCTAGATTTGCCTAATATACCTCGGTGATTGCAAAGCTAAAATCTCCAGTTACACATTTCTAGTTACGTCACATGATTTCAGTTTTAGATGCATCTAATACACATGGGTGAGCAATGATATAGTGATATTATACTTGATTTTTTAATCCACCTACATGAGAGGTTTGGACACACCATAAATCTAATCCAAGATATTCATAGGTCATGATCCACCAAGTAGGGTGGGAAATGATGGAGTCAAAACTAGATTGAGTTCTTAATCCACCCACACATTAGGATTAACCAAGCCATCATCTCAATCCAATTTATTCATTGATTATCACTATATACATGCATAGACATAGGTTATAAATGGTTTTATGTATTAGTTTATGTACCCAGTGAGGTTTATTAATTCATTTTCCTCTCTCTTATCTCTTTACTTGATTTAATATATTTACTTAGTTTTATTTCTTTACATAGTTTTGTATGTTATTTTGATCTCTTAATTAAGGACTAATTTATGTACATTTAATTTTTAGGACACGTAATGGAGTATGTTTAAGATACTCAAATATAGACTCATAGGCTTTGCCTCTTAGGTAATTCTAGGTATGCTTCCTTTTCCTTTAAACTAGTCATTTTGCTTTTTGCTACATTTATAGAATAAAGGGGGGGGGGAAATGTAATCACCTAAAAATTATAGTTGAGTGTTGAGAGTGATACTTGAGACCACGCATCCCTATCTAAGCCCTAGATCTATATTAATTCTTATTTTAAAACTTATCTAGCCTTTGTTTAGGCCACATGTGTCCTTAGACATACCTAAAGAAATTTTAGACCCCCATTTTGGCATCATAGACCTTAGTGCCTTAGTCTCTACCACCTAGACACTATCACCATAATAGGGATAGTAGTGCCATATGGCACTAGTGTACCAATTTTGGTGCTATTGTCCTTTCTCTCATTTTTATACTAACAAATACATTGTTAAATCTAAGACCACCTAGGGTCAGCTTAGACCTCTTTTAGAACTTGAATAAGCACTATAATAGTATATATACATGAATTTTAACCCTCTAACTAGGAGATGGAAATCAAATGCAAATTACACATATAAACTTAGAACAATTTTTAAACAATCAAGGCTATCAATTGATATTCTACCCTAATTTTAAATATAGCTATTTGTATACTTTTTAAGCTCAAATTACTCATAGTTCTAGTCTCAATCACATTTTAATCACTCAAGTCAACAATCATACTATATTCACTTACACTTGAACTATCACTTAGGTAGGGGAGAACTAGATTAGGCTTGATCCCTTTTCAGAGTATTTATATGTAGGTAAATCTCATTATAATGGGGCATTAAGGATGCCTAGCCTACCCCATTAATAACACACTTTAATTATTTTATAAATTAGATGCTATAACTACATGGAGGATTAGGGTTTCACATAAAATTAGTCAAAAAAGGTCATATATAGAGATTTAGAACTTGTGCATGTAAGAACAGTCTTAACAAACCTAAACACATATGCACCTAAAAACTCAAAATAGTTCTACATAGAGGATAGTACTTCTAAAATAGGGACACTAGCACTACATATCACTACTATAAAACTAGGGTACTCTATCTAAGAGGGTTTTTACACTTGGATCATATTTTTGACACTTTATCCAATCTCTATTTAATTTTTTAGCCTCCATGTCCCTTTTCAATCATTTTCTAGCTAAGTTCTTATTTACATTATTTATTATTATTTTTAGAAAGCTCAAATTAAGTTAATTCTATTACATATCAATGGTTGTATTTATTGCATATTTCTACCTTAATTTACTATACTCAACTCTCTAACAACATAGGATTTTACTTAAACTAGGTTTTAAAAGGTTTAAATAGTGTGTTCAAGGAATTTTCATATAAATAAATATATATAATATGGTTTTGATGTCATGGAAAAGTCTTTATAAGTTTAAAAATATGGAATTTGAGATGGGAGTATAGAAATATATTATATGGGATCCCACTCATCAAATATAATGTTAGCTAGATAAGATTATGAAATAAGGATTAATCTCTAAACTAGATCAGTTATATATGAATATGAACCTAACTATATATTTTTTTAGTTAAAGTGTATGGTCTTGGGACTATCCGTATAGTTGAGGCATGTTGAACCAACTCTATTAACCTAGTAGATGAAGTTGGTGACATGGAAAATTTAGAAATAAATTGTATGATTTCGAATGATATATTATAGTAATAATTAGGTAATGAAATAGACTATACAAGGCTATCTAATATACTAAAGTTATAACTAGGTAAATATGACCATATCGAGCTAGTCAATATAGTAGGGATGGAAATGGTTGAAGAAACAAATTATACTAAGCTATTAGATACATTTATTGAAATAAGTAAATGTATCAAGGTGGATAATATAATATTATTTAAATAAAACTATATTAGGGTGATAAATAAATTTGGATTATTGGAAATGATAATATTAACTATTTCTTCATATCCAATAGCTAATAAATGATGTGGGGGATAGTCTAGGACTATTTTATAAGATATTTAAGGAATGTGAGGTTTAAAAAGATAATGTATGGTGTAGGAAACAACATGGTTCATGTTTTTCATGTTCACCAATTTTTACTCATTATTTTAATTATCAGGATTAGCCATGGATTCAACAACATTAGCAACTAGTTGGCAAGAGGTTTAATTTTGATTATTAGTTTGCTAACTTTGAGTATGATTGGGAAGAGTATTAGAATAAATGGTATGGTTAAAAATGAATTATATAATTAATTAAGGTTTTACCTTGGATTCATGAACCTTATATACCTTATAATAGGCTTGGTGAATCTCTGTAATCATGTATTCATGATCAATGTTTGGAAAAATCAAGAAATCAAAAGCTAGGCATCTAAGTTTATTATAAGTTTTCTAAGAATGATGAAAAATTAAGTGAAACCAATTTTTTTAGGATCATAACAATTATAAATAAGACTAGATGGATTAATATCTCTAGGTGAGGGTCTATAAAGCCATCTCTTAATATCATCTAGGGAAAGGTACTAATAGATTTCACAATTTTTGACTTGTGAAGGAGGAAGATGTTGGAAAGTACTGCCCTAGATAGTTGTAGAGAGATTCACTTCATTAAAACTTCCTAAAATAATTCCATATATGGTTATCTTCGAATCATAAGTATCTAATACACCATAATAATTATCATGCTTATTTTCATGTCTCATAATCATTCTAGTGACATTCTTAGGTTGGGAATGTTTAAATTGTTTATAAGGTAGTCTTGCCATTTGTCTTGTTCTAAGGCTTCCTCCAATTGTTTTTGAGAAATATCCATAACAATGTATTACAATTTTTCATTTAATGTATTAGTAAAGAGGTGAAACAGGTTTCCTTACATAATATTATGCTCAACTTTATTTGCCAAGGCTCTCCAACATTTGATAAAATTTTGGGTTGACTCATTTTTTTCTTGTCTAAAATTGATAAAGGTAAGTTATTTTTATGAAAATCATTATATTCAAACTTTTATACCAATACGCTAACTAAGCATTATAATACATAAATGTTATTATATCTTATTTGATAGTAACATTATAAAGCATGACTAAAAATGGTTTTGACTAAGGGTTTGGTACTGTAAAATGTATTAAGTTTAATCAAATATTTAAAAATATTACCAAAGGTCATCTATAGGACTAATACCAACTATTTAATTGTCTATAATTTTAATAACTAAGTGTTCATTTTTAAATGTGTTTGATAACTTTGTGGTGAAGAGGGGGTCCCAAAATGAGGTTTATAATAGCACATTGAAGTGGGGATGGGGGGTTATTTTATTTCAAATCCCCCATTTAACTTGTTGAGGTTTCACTTACGTTTTTATATGATATTTTTTATTTTCACCATTTTACTACTTTATGTAGCTTAAATTTCATTTGTTTGACTCATTTATTGTAAGATAGCATGGTTGGAATCAAGATTAATTTGGTTGGAAGTATAGGCATGAGTAGCTTGTTGAGATAAAGAATATGCTACATTAACATTTGTATTAATGTGACAAATTTGAGTAGGCCCAATAAAGGAATTAACCACCATATTAGTGTTTATAATAGGCACGGTGGATGAGGAAGGAAATAATAAATTCAAAAAGTGGTTTGCCCGAAGTCCTAGAGAAAAATTATGAATAGGGGAAAGGGGATATTCCATGTGAGGTGCCATCATGATGTGATATAAAACCAAAATGTCATTTCTCCTATGATAATGGTGCTCTTAGATAAACATTTTATCTCATTTGTATATTCTATCACATTTATCTTTAACCTCATAGACATGGAGTAGGTACCCTTGTCTAGTGTTTTTAGGGTTGTTATATGGCTCATGACATTTGGATATACTATAATCAATATTAAAGTCATTGTAAATTTGATTTAAAAATATATAAAAATGATAAATCATGGAAGTATTTATGGAAACCCTATCATGATTAGTGAAATTCATAGTATTAGGATTGTTATATTTTTTTGAAATTTTTGGTGTATTTTATCTTAAGATTTGTCCAAGTCGTGTCTAATTTTGAAATATAAATTGTTGATTATACCAAGATATCCAATGTATTTAATTACATAATAATTATAAAAATATACTATATTGGGTTGGCAAATAAATAGGAAATATGAATAGGAAATGAAAATCTATATAAAAATAGTTGATACAATATGATCAAAAAACAAACTATATCAGGTTGGTAGGTATAGTTGGAATGAAACTCAAAATCGTATCAAGCTAGCCAATGTAATTTTAGAAGGAAAAAAACTATATTGGGTTAGTCAATATAGTTTGATAAAATTTTATAAACCAGCCAAATAATAGATAATGAATAAAAAATTATTGATATACGGAAGGTATAATTAAGTTGGTTTTATTTACTTTGTAGTATCTCTTATTTACCGATCTTAGGTGTAAATAGTGAGCTAGTCCCAAATGGGTAATGACTATGAAGGATTACACTATCATGTATCTAAGCTATGTTGAGAGTATCTTCCATAGGTTATTTACTCACTATTACACTAAAAAACCAAACAGTTCACCTGATTTGTATTAGTTGAAAATAAAACCCTAGGAACATAAGATATAATAAGAGGTATGTGTAAAATAAATTATTTATATATTTATATCTAAAGGTTTGATTATTTGGGTAGTACTCATCACATAATGTCTTAAGTAAAATTGATGACTACTTTTCCAAAAATGATAGCTCTTATGAGCTTTACAATTGTCAAAACAAAATTATATATTGAAAAAAAGAATAACAATATAGATGATTCAGATTAAAATTAGAAATTGGTAACATGTTTTATCAAAGAGTGAAATAAACACAAATAATATTAGGGTGGATTATATAATTAGAAGAAAAATTGATGAAACTTAACTATATAAGACTAGCTGAGGTAGTTTGCAGTAGACATAGAACTATATCAGGATGGATCATATAGTTTGGAAAAAATATTGACTAAAACATATAATGATAGTGAAGAAACTTATGAGAAGAAAAATTTTAAATAACAAGTAAATATTCCAATGAGAGGTTGGATAATATTTATATCATTTTTATAAAAATGTATAATGATGGTGAAACCAACGTGAATACAATGCTAAGAAGTAAAAGTCAAAATGTGAATACAATCTAACTAAAAGTGTGATAGGATCAACATTAGGTTCACCAGAATACATAATGATAGTGAAGTGAAAGTGAAGATAATTCTAAGAATAAAAAATTAAAAC
>JARHVA010006303.1:890000-902500 GCA_037957365.1 Torreya grandis
TTTGCATTTGTTTTCATTTTATTTATTATATATCTCTTTCATTTTTTTATTTTTATGTCATTTTTTTCCTTGGTAGCTTTATGATTATTTCCCCCATTATTTAGCATTCACCTCATTGGTGTTTACCTTGTGAGTTATAGTGTAAGACCATGGATAGGACCAAGCCTTCCTCATAAATTACCACATTAAAATATCTTTAAACCAATTTTTATGATGACTACTAATTTCATTTTATTTTTGTTAGATCTATTGTAGGTTAGCATGGCTTCTCTAGTGGCATGACTATCATAAGCATAACCCTATCCCTTTTCATAACACTATTCTACCTCCTTGTGATCATATATGAGCATATACATCATTGTATCACTTATTACATAGATGTATATCTCATTATCCCCATATTTATCTTACTTCCTTCCATTTGAGGCTCACATCAGTCAATTTTAAGATTACACACTTACTTGTGGGCAAGGCTAGGAGTATTTAGATACCTTGGTCTTTAGGTCTTTTTCTCTAGTGACCAAGTGTAAGATCTCTTATGTTTGTCATATTTAACATGCATGTTTGGTTTTATAAATATTTGTGGAGGAATAAAAAAATACAAAAAAATTTAAAATCCAAATTATAAAATAAAAACAAAAGGCAAAGAGCCAAAAGGAAAAATCAATCTTAAAAGTCAAATCACACAAAGACAATATTCTAAGCACATCTCCTTCCTCTAGGTGAAGCTAAAACTTCATATTTATCCTCTCAATATATTTGATATCTATTGGGGTGATGTATGCTAATAAATTAGAAAAGGAGAATAAAAAATATTTTAGTGCTACTTACTTTATCATGCAAGTGCCCAATCTTCGCAGTAGACCAATGACTCTGTAAGGGGTCCTGAGGAATGGGGAACACATTATGTAAGATAAATACATTTAAATTTTCATGAATATAACCTTCATGGGATGATCTATATACTTCACTTGTTATCCAAATCTTTGTGTTCATTAGTCAAAATGTCCTATGTCCTTGGTGTTGATAGTTCTTAGCCTTTCTCACTTGCCTAATGTATATTATTATTTCTAAGGATGTTCACATCACCCATATGGTGCCTCACATTACTTATTTACATCATATTTTCCATATCTTACCATTATTGGATATTGATTTTAGTTAATCACATCTACCCTATTATGCCTTTTGGTTTATAGTTTGTGAGTTATATTTTAAGACCTTGGATAGGTCTAGGCCTTCCTCACAAACACCTTTACACCATTTTCTTACCACATCATCTTATTATCATCCTATTCATGTCATTATGTGGTTGTGATTTCTTACATTATATCTGAGAACAAGCACTAAGTTTGAGTTTTCATCCTTTAGAGCTTTTTGATATTCATTTCTCCATCATGTTCTTGTTTGATTTATATGTACTTCACTTATCTTACATATGAAATTTTATTATATATTTCTCTTTACATATTAATTATTCATGTTTGTCTTACATCTTGAATTAAATTTAATTTTCAATCATCCATTTTCTTTTATGTTTGATTTGACATGCTTATCTTACACAGGGTTACTTGTCATTTACTTCCATATTTTTGTTAGAGTTGTCTTACATTAATATTTTATTTGTCATTTATGTTTTACATGGTTCCTAACATGATTTAGTATGTTCTGAATTCCCTTTTACCATTTATGTTTTCCAATGTTATTTTCTATGTTCCAAAATCATTTGTCATTCATTTACACTCAATCTTTTTGGTTCTAACATTGCCTTAACAATTCTAATTTCTTTATTCTCATAAGACCCTCATATCTTCATCTCTACTAATTATTTTTTCCAAACCATAAAATTTTCTAGAATCATGATGTTGTAGTGAATATTTTAAACTACTATATGCCTATATTAAAAAAAATTGAGTTTTGTCTATTTTTTGCACTAATCTCTACAGGTTCGCCTAATGTTCTTCACATTAGATGTCTTCACATCTATTGTAGTCTCTTTATTTATCTAAAAAACTAATTTAAGTAAAGGTATGTGTTTTTAAATTCTATCCTTTCATTTATCTTATTTTTTCCTTACTTCATTTTACTTAGCATCATCATTATGTGTCATCATGTTTTATTATTGAAACACCATCCCATGTTACACTCACATGACATGTGATGAGTTTAGAGTGGATCATATGTATACACATAATATCTTCAATATTTTATCACTTATGGATGATATTTATCTTTTATAAACCTAATGAGTCTCAATCTCTATGATTACATTCCTTAAGGGTGCATCAGGAAAGGGGTAGGTAGATGATTGGTGATTCACAGGATTATTGTCCCTTTTTTCACTCATTATCTAAACACTTATCTCTTGAAAACCATATATCTAATATTTTTCTTATCTATTGCAGCCTCCTCTAGTAATTTTCAACATTCATTAGCCTTTCCCTAATCTGAATACCCTTTTGGTAGTATTAAGACTATGTCGGTTGGGTTGACCCTATATTATTTTTGACATCAGCTTACATTACCAACTTAGTTCATTATTAAACATGTTTCATTATCAAATTCACTACTAGATTTATTGGGTTGATCCTATTAGATAAAAATTTTAGGACTTAAGGGTAAATCCACCTATATATACAAGATCATTTCACCATTATTTAGACAAGAGAAGAATAAATAAGACCTATTGTGCATCTTCTTATCCACCATTCTACTTGACGTGCAATCTTAGGTTTTCATACTCTCTTTGGAGATATGGATCTTGTCTTATGGGTAATTTTTTGGATACATTAATAGGTTGTTTATTCTATAGTTGATTTATCCTTATCAACCTTACATACCACAACAACTTCTTGTGAATCACCTTAGCTAAGGGAGAGATTTAAGATCGACGGGTTCTTCTTTAAGGTAAGTATTCCTAACTTAGTTCCTTATTTATAATAGTAGATATATGTGCATTTATACTTCTCTTCCATGCATTAGGATTATGTATACATTGACATGAGTATATGTCTTCTATGCATGTTTATTTTTGCAAGTTATTATCCCCACTTTGTGCCATAAGCTTTGGTGAGCACTAGATTAGATTTTACTTTACTTGCTATTAGTTTAGTAAATATGAAACATAGGACTTAGCTAAGCTTATTGTGTGATTGTGATTTATTGAAAGCTTTGGAACCTTCCTTAGAATTATGTATTGTGAAAAAATATCCCCTAATTGGGTCTAGTGGATCCCCATATTGGTCATGTTCTCAATTATCTAATGTATCTCCAATCAAAAGTGTATGGTATGATATATCTTCTCTAAGTTAGGATTGATTTATATAAATGATGAAGTTTTGATTGCATATAGATCCCACCCCATTCATAATTCAATCATTATGACATATGTTTATGGATATTTATGTGACAACAACCCCTAAAATAGAAATTATTAGTAAAGTGATATAGTGAAAATATTGGTTGTATACATAATCCCTACCTGAATCTCATTTCATGTCACAATAGTGTAATAGGGGATGGTTATTTTGGATAGATACATAGTAACACACAATAGTTTAACTCAAAATAAATTATGAAAAAATAACTAATTAATTTATAATTGAAAGTAATGTATACATACCTTAATTTACATTTCCATATAAATGATACATGAAAATGTCATAGTCTTAATTATGGAGGGTGGATTAAATGAATTTGGTAAACTTTAATAATACAAGGCTAAAAATGGATGAATTCAAGGCACCCATACATAGAATAGTTAATCAATGTATATAAATAAAAAATATATCAAATATTATAAAACATAAAAAATTGGTAAGCCCAGATCAATAAGGATAAATTAGAAATAAAACATGCAAGGGATCAAATAATAAAATTATTATAAAAAGTTTGATGTAAACTAGGTGTAAACCCAAATGAAATAAAGAGGATGAAAGTGACTGACAAAAAATACTAAGTAACATAGGTGAAAAACCAAATCAAATAAAGAGGAATGAAAGAGAATGTAAAATGACTATAAAAATGTACACATGTAAATTTGGTCTCCAATGGATTCATATCTGAGTTTAGACCAATTCTATCCAATCATTAAATACCTAGCCCAAGAATTTATATTAGTCTCAAAATTGGCCTTATAACTTTGCATTAAATCAATTTGAACCATTAAATCAATTAAATAAGGAAAATATACACAACGAATTAATCAAAATCAAACAAATGATCAAATACCTAAAAAGAATTAATTAACTTGCACACCCTAAACAAAATCAATTAGCGAGTTAAATCAATTTGAAATCATAATTGAGTTTACCCATGAGCTAATAAAGCAATTACTAAAAAGGAAATTCAAGAGCATCTTAGAAAATTCTAGAACATACTCATTACCTTTGTGAGTTGTCACTTGATAAAAATATCTAAAAAAATATTCTAGTAATACGTCAAACTCAACCAAAGTTAAAAAACTCAACCATGATCAGATGTAGCCCATTCTAAAGGATTTGAAAGCCTATAAAATAAATACTATAGACCTTCATTAAGGTATCTCAATCAAAGTAGGGTTATAATGTAGGAATAGATTCATGAAGCTAAAATCCTAGTGTTATAATGTTGAAATTGAGCCAAGCCATATCAATCAAGCCAACCATTCAAAAATGGTGCATAAAGGAGATGATGCTAGCCATACGCCATTTATAAAGACTTCTTATGCATAATCTAAGAAAGACAAATGAATAAATCATTTGAATCTCTCAAGAAAGATAAAGATTGTTGTTCTTTGCATTTTAGTTGGATTTTCAATTGTTCTTTGTTCATTAAGCTCCCCCTAAGATCTAGGCTTAGAGATGTTAGTATGTTAGTGTGTTGATTTTATGGTTTTATGGACTAAAACTTGATATAACCTCCTCTCTTTGTAAAATTCCTTGATCACAAATGGTATGCTTGATGGGACTATCTTCACGAGTGCACAACCCATAATTTCTTCGTATTCATAGTTTTAATTTTTTTTTATTGTTTTTGCTTTTCTAGAGTAAAAACGGCCCATAAAGAATTAATAAATTTTTATTTAATTATTTTTTTTATAATTATAGATAAATAAGTTATTTATATTAGCTAAAAATTTCAAAAAGAACGTCTTTATATTTTAGAAGTTATACCTCTTTTAGTGACTACCACTTTCTATTTTTTAATTTTCTAGTAACAATGGTTAGTATAGAGCTAATATATATTTTTTTAATTTACTTGTTTGACCTATAATTTTTTTTAGATGTGCACTCTAGACCTATAAATAACCTCTAAACATTTTGTGACAAATTAATGGATATTTTTAAATTTATGGCTAGATTACTGACTATATGTTTTTATGATTTTTGTTTTTGGTTTTCTTGTTTTTAACCTTCTAGCTTGTTGTTTGCATATTTCATAGGTTTTTTTTTTTTTTTTTTGATATTTATTAAGTTTTTAATATATATTTTATATAAACTTTACCTAACCTAACATGTTTTTGTTTTGGGGGTTTTGCCTTTTGATGGATAGATTTAACCCTTTAAAGTTATATGTCTCATTTGCTAAATAAGCTTCAAGGATAAACAGAGTTATGACCTTTTCTTTGTAGAACTTATTTGAAGATAACCATTTAAATCTAAATTAGTCTTTTCAAACTTCATTTGTATGTCTAAAATTAACTAAGAATAATTCATTTTGATGTTTAAAGAAAAAATTTAGGATGTTTTATTGGTTAAGTTTTTGTAGTCACTTTCAATGTTCACAAATAAATCCAAGGGAATAAAATAACACCACCACACATTTTTTTAGTGCTATAAAATTGAATACACTTCAAAGTTTTTGCAAGTTATTTTTATTATTTGTTTATTCTAATATTTTTTGAGTAAATAACGAGTTGTGCATGTATGTTATCCCATCCATCCCTTTTAGAGAACTTTTGGGATCAAAAGCACCAACTTATTTTTGGGTAGTTTACAATTATTTCTATTTGCACATCTTAAATCCAAGGGGCTAGTAATGAATCTAATCAAATACTTTTGATTTGATGCAATGAAATTAGCTTCACTTTAATTATGTGCAAACTTACTTGTTGATTATGTGTTTTAGTGAAAAGAGACATGCATGTATGCTCTCCAATCCATCCCCTTTAAAGAACTTTTGGGATCAAAATCACCATCTCATCACACTTTGAGACTAGTCCAAGGTATGGAAAAAATGTCATTTAAAAACCTCCCCAAAAACTCACAATAGTATTGGGTAATCTTGAGGCAACCATAAAGTCTTTCTATTATGTCATTTATTTCATACATCTTAGCTTGTGAGGGGGACTTAATTACCTCCCATGATTTATTTAAGGAATATTTGACTTGAGGTTTCATCTCCCAGCATTGACTTCATCACCCCCACTATGATCAGAGGTTTGAGCATTTAAACTACCTTTTAGTGTTGGGGTTAAGTACTGGGACATACCTACACATTGGACATCACACTAAACTAAGAAAGAAATGGATGTAGTGGTTATATAAAGGGAAAGACATTTTTGCAACAAGCCAAGTCTCATGGACACCTAATTAAAGTGCACTTATTTTTCATCATTTGACATGAGAGTCATTGTGTAATTGATCCATCTAAAATGATAAAAATTTAATTATTTTAATCAACCCCATATTATCATACCCTTTCTAGGATTTGGAAGATTATACTTAGTTTATTTTGGTCATTTTTGTTTGGTATGAGACTAAAACTTTTTTGCTTATTTATAGCCATTTCCAAATTAATTTATTTATATAGCACTCTTTTGTCTAAAGAGGTGTTATGCTGGCCATTTTATACCACACTTGTGCCTTGAAATTTTTCCTAAACATGGTTGTGTGTGTGTGTTACTTCTTTGAGATGGGTACTGTTATGTTGTCCAAATCATTATCAAATTTTTGCCTTAGAGTCTTTGAAACATAACATTGATCACATCATTAGAGCATGTTTACACTGTTAGGCTACTCATTTTGTTTCAAGACTTATTTAACCTTATATCAAAAACCATTATTTGAAACCAACCAAAGCATGCCACATATTTCATTTAGACCTTGTTCATGCACCATCATGTTATCCAATCTTGTCTAGCTTGTTTAGTCCAATCATAGTTTTCAACCATTGGGTTTTTAATTAATCTTTCTAAATTCAAATTCAAAGATTTATTGATTTATGTTTAGGCCTTACTTTTTAGGGGCCAATACACATATATTTATATTTTAGGTTGCATAATTTAGGTTAATCGATTGCCCAAATTTGAAATCTATACCTTGTTTGTTCATTCAACCTATCCTCATAGTTATTCATGCCTTTGTTTAGAAAAACAAAATCTTTTCTCTAGGTGCCTTTTGTCTTATGGCTTATACCAATTGATCATATTTATGGTTGATTATGTGTGTCAGGTCTATGCCAAAGTTATTCTATCCTTGTTAGATTAAATCAAATCATATTAGTCTTTATTTAAAAGTCTAAATTTTTATGCCTTTTGGCTAAAAGTCCTAGTAAATCATATTTATTTGAGCCTAGCTTTTGACTCTATCTTTGGCTAAAAGCCCTAACAACTCAACTTTTCCATTTTCTAGTTTAGACCTTGTTTGGAACACTTTGGACTAGACTTTAACATGTTGGTTTTATTCAGATGCTTGACCTTTTATGTATATGACATTTGACGTTAGATATTTGATATTAAACTATTTTATGCCAAGTTTTAGCAAAACCCTGTTTGAAGATACAGCTCTATTTTTAGACCACATTGGAGATACATCTCCACCCTTTTAACTAATTTAGACCAAGTTTGAACCATTTGTCCTTTCATCATTTTTTTTTAGAGTTTACAAACCTTTAAGCCTTTTTTTACTTTTGGAGCTTTCTTCATTAATGTGGATATGTCTAGCTACACTTATGGTGGGGTCACATACAATCCAAATTATGATAGAATGGCTACACAAAATAACTATTATTTTTATGGCTTTATTCAAGATCCCTTTGATGATAACATGATCTATGAGATAGAATTTTATCCACCTTGCAAAAATCAAATCAGGGACTAAATTCAAGACCTCAACTAAAATGATATGGTTGGTGAGGAGGAATTGGGTGCAGACCTCTATGATGAGGATGATTGTGAGAAAAAAATTTACCCTCCTTACAATAATAAATTTAGAAACCAAAGACAAGAGCTAGTTTACAATCCAACTCAAGACCTTAACTGGGATGATGCGGTTTATGAAGAGGACTTAAATTCTTTAGCTTATACGAGAAATAAAGCTCCACAATACCTTACCATTTCTATTCTAAGACCTTATCCTTTAGATTATGTGACCAATAAATATCCATAATGTCACACCATTTCTATACCAAGACCTTGTCCTTTGGATTATGCAATCAATCAAGATCCATAGTGCCCACCCATTATTTAACCACCAGTCATTCTTCATCTATTAACTATTATTCCCCACTTTCAAAAAAAAACCAATCCAACCCAAATATCAATCAATCCAATTATGATCTCAACTAATCATTCAACCTAAACCTCATCTAATCATTCAACCTCATCCCATCATTCATCCTAAACCCCAACCAATCCAACAAAAACCTTAAACAATCCAACCAAAGCCTCAACCATTTCAATAAGTACCTACCCAATTGAGCCAATCATTTGAGGACCAAGCTATATCAAAATTGGTATTTTTCAACTCATTAGAAACTAAGGCCAAGAGAACCAACCAATCTAATTTTATTTTATTGAACCCACCATTTGTGATAAGTCAACCTATGATGAATCACCTATTGATCCTATACCTATTATTGAGAAGTATCACTTTGACAAGCCAATCTTTTCTAAGTCACTTCTTAATGATTATAACTACCTTTGGGTAAAGCATTACCTTGACCATATGCCTATTTTTCAAGAGCCTCCTATTTACAAGCTAGTCTCTAAGGAGTTGCCTCTTGAACTTTTTCCAATCCTAGTCTTACTATGAAAAACTAGTATTTGTGTATCCCGTTATGCTATCACAAGTCATTACTTGTCCAATACCAAACATTCAATAAGACATCATTATAATAGATTACCTATCAAATGAAGAATAAATATTAGATTTAGGTTCCACTCTTAAACTGACATTAGATTTAACATCAAAAGTAGAATTAACATCAATCTTGACCTCAAATTCAAATTCCCTTGAGTCTACATCCAATTCAAATATAGAATATGTTCATGACTATTACAACATTGGTTATGCCTACCTAATAGATTAGTGTGAATACATTTTTGATCCTTTTACAATTTTTGAGGATGATTACTTTAGTAATGACATAATTTTTCTTAGTATCTTCTATGAGGATTGTACATCCTTCCCTCACTCCATTACCATTAAACATGACATTACCACCAACCAACATAGCCATATTATTATTATTCCATCTCCCATAAATATTGATTATGAGTAATAGAATCACACCTTATTAAATTGCATCCATGGTGACATATCAGATGAAGAAAAACAAGGAGGCTAAGACCACAATCATACAATAGAAGAATAATATCTTAGTGAAACCTTTTAAAATTAATTAGGGGGTAATAAAAATTAGAACTCAACATCTTCTAGTGAAACATTTTGGAGGTGTTAAGGGAAAATCAAATTCAAAAGTATATGTTACTTAATGAAACCTTCTTGGAGGTGTTATGGGATAATCAAGACAAATTCATTGGTAGAAACCTCTTCAAGGTGTCAATGGATGAGTAAAAAAGCTATTTACTACTTAATGAAGACATTATCAAAGATCAAATAAAAATATCTTCCACTCTATAGCCTAATTAGATGGTAGTTACTATCAAACTTAAATAATAGAATAATGTAGTGGTCTTATTGAGAGAATATTTAAAAGTCTTTGGCCTTACCACATCCAAAGTCATGTCTAAACTAAAATCAAAAAAATTATGTGTGCCTAAAAATATTTATCTTCATTTGTTTCCCTCCATCCATTCCATTATCATCCACCATTCTATTTCCCAATCAAACCTATCATCCAACATTTATCCATATTTACCATCCACAGCTACACTTTCCTCTATAGAGGCTATAAAGATATCTTGTCTCAACATTTAAAGGAACTAGAATCAATGACCAATGAAGATCAAAACAACATTCTTATCATTTGAATCTATAGTTAGTTCTTGATAGAGAAACTATTCAGACAAGCTATGGGCTAGTAATTTACATGATTCACTATTTTAATTGTATCATTTATTGATCAGGATGTGCAACTCTACTTTAGTAAGAATAATAGAATCATTTATCATACCCAGGCCAAAACCAAACATGTACCATATCATATCAAGTTATCAATCCTTTTACCATTATCTCATATCCTAACCATTCACCTTATCACTTGGGGGCAACCCTCTTACTATTTTATCTAATAAATCAAACCATCAGTATCTTAAGCAAGGCCATCCTATCATACCATTTTACCATTCCATTCCTACTCAACCAAACATGTTTCTAATCCTATCAACCTAGCTTGTTTGACCTTGGTTCACCCATTAGTTTCATATTTTCGTCATATAGAATCATATCGATTTCAATAATTTTAGATACAGGTAGTATTTTAGATCAATATGATAAAAGTTTTGGTAGGTGTATCCTTTGTTTCTTATTCCCTTCTCTTCATGTTTGTTTATGTGAGCCTAATTATATCACCTACTAGGGTAAATCCATGTTCACTAGTCTTGATACTAATTATATCACTTGTTAGGGTAAATTAGTATCATTGATCTATCAGTTGTATCCTAGTTATAACTACTTATCAGTAAACTAGCAACAACATTTGTCTATTGTGCCTTGACATATCACCTAACCATTCTTATGTTTTACTATTCCATCATACCAACTATGTCTATTTTGTTTGAATTGGTTGCTACACTAGTCAGATTCCTCCATTGTGAGGTGAACTATTATGAACTAAAGCCATTTTGAGACTATGTGGGTCATGTTTGATTCATGTTGAGGTCAGCTCAGTCCCTCTTTTCCAAGTGCTCTTATCATTTTGTGAGCAACCTAAACCAATGCTCTCACTATTTTGTGATTAGGTATATTTTCATTCTCTAAGGAGTTAAGATACCTCAAAATTTCAAAAACATTTGTAACATTTCAAAATCCAAAAATGTTTATCTTGTCTAAGCCTAGTTCATCATCCTTGACATGCCCTATTGGGGAACATTCATTATTAGGATGCTTTATTTTGATTTTTATTTCAAGATGTTTATTTATTTCTAATTATTTGTTTGTTTGAGTGCTTTTTGTTTATTTTTTTATTTGTTTATTTGCTTACTTGTTTGTTTACTTTTAACATTATGGCCTCAATTCAATCTATGTGTGCTTATTAGGTGATTCCTTACATATTATTCTTTAATCTATCCATATTCAAATGTCTAAATTTCATCATGGTTTTTATCATCATTATAATTATTTTCCATTGAGTATCAGATATTGAGAGTCGATCCTTATGCATATTTTGGCCAAGACCCCATGGTGTTCTATCACGAGGCATAACATCAAATACTACAATAAAAAATAGCTTTGAGAGGTCTACAACATCAATGTAGCATCACCATATCCTTAGCAACAATCCCAATCTAATACCCAATCATATCCCAAATAGAGTAATTAAGTAATGGAAGAATTTTAACCTTTGTTAGTTCAGATGAGCATCTCCATACTGGTAGGTTGTCATAATTCATCTTTATCCTTTGTATCAACTTATCAGTTATCAACCATTAATCATGTTTTTCATTATTAGGGTATACTACATCAACACTGTACACTATCCCATATGCATTCTCAATGATTATATTGCTTGCTAGGGCAAATCATTGTGTTATCACCAATTTCCCTTTCTTGTTTGTCTTTCTTAACTGGGGTAGCTCCATCTTAATTATTATATCATGCTGGGACAAATCATTGTGGTATCATACCATGTTTCCACTTTTGGGGTATAATGTTTATAACCATATTTAGGTAAACCATTTTACACTATCCCACTTGCATTTCTTAGTGATTTTGCCCAACTTTGAGTAAATCATTGTGTTTTCACCCCATCATCTTCATTTTTTTGGTCCCCTCATTTCACTTCTTTCTTTTGAGGGACCATTTGCCGACCCACTTGCCAACCACTCCCTTGAGGGGTCAGCTACAGTTCAATCATTACCATTATAGTCATAAGCACAAATAACCATTTTATTATTTGAAAAAACATTACTATGCTTACAACTTACAACATCTTCCCAAATATGTGTAAATTATAGACATGTAAATTTGGCCACCAATAGCTTCATATCTGACTTTAGACCAATTCTTGCCAATCATCGAATACCTAGCCCAAGAAACTTGGCTTTATAAACTTGCATTAAATCAATTTGGCCTATTAAATCAGTTAAACAATGAAAATACACACATTGATTTAAT
>JARHVA010006303.1:910000-948643 GCA_037957365.1 Torreya grandis
GAAATTATATTAACACTTTTTAAATGTTGAGGCATAAGCCATAATATCTCATTAATAATAATAAAATATAATTCAACACACCCATGGAAAATTCAAGACCAGAATGTAATGGGGATTAAAAGTTACAAAACTTTTTCAATCCCATTATAAATAATTGAGAACCATAATAATCCCAAGATAATTATA
Organism: Torreya grandis; assembly: GCA_037957365.1. Taxonomy (NCBI): domain Eukaryota; kingdom Viridiplantae; phylum Streptophyta; class Pinopsida; order Cupressales; family Taxaceae; genus Torreya; species Torreya grandis. Next base: position 910,187 of record JARHVA010006303.1, read on the forward strand.
AGTTGAATTTTAAATATTATGCATATCCTCATCCTACTAAATATGGGCACCCCTTGGATAGTATTATTGGTACATTGGAAGACATTATAACACAAATACCTACTATTACATTTGAAGATAGAAAGATTTTGTAAGAGTAATATAACCTAAATTATTTATTTTTAGGAGATTATTTCAACTTTAAAACCATTCATAACTTCAAGATAGATAATGTTTTGAGTGAGAATTCTTTCACAATGACACTTTAATATTCTCTTGAATACACACATTGAGATTTGATAGAAAAAACTAGGATAGTCAAAATATTTGATGGACATCAATAGAAAAATTTGGTACACATTTTGATAGTTATAAAGTTAGGAATTGAATTAATTTATACACCATTACTATTATTACCAAGTACATGGGTCTTTAATATGTTATTGGGCATCCTTGTATACACAAGCTCTATATAGTACCATCATCAATGCACCAATACGTTAAGTATATAAAACTAAAAAGATGGTGAAAGTTTAATGCATTTAATATGAGTACCTTCTTGGGCCACATGTATTTCCTCCTTACTCATGATGACCATAGAATTATGTTACACATATTTAGTAGTATTATTCAGACACAATTTTTATTCCTATTTAGTATCACTCTATGCATTCAGTTACCACACCTATTCCATATTATGTTAATAAGGAATTTATCCCATTTATCTTGATTCATTATATATAATTAGTTATACAACATTATTATGTTAATTATACACACCATTAAGAGGAGTAGTGGAACGTACTAGACAACTAGTATTATAATGTTCACTACATTAAAGGGTCATTTAAGATTAACAATATTTAGTATTCACTCCACATCCTTGACTACAATTAGTGATAGTTTATAATGTTACAAAGTGATCAAAAGTAAAATATTATAATATTATACAACATTTTATTTAATATATGCTACCTCCTTGAGTTATTCATCATGTACAATACACCATGAGTGATGATGATAAGGGTTATAACACAACATGAGATCATTTTTTAGATTCACACCCAGTTTTGTGTCACACCACTGGTTCCCATAAGGTGAAACTTACCCTATTTTATAGCTCCATACACATAAACATACCTTATATTATTTTATGGGTAAACATATTTCATGATCACTATTTAAAAGTATATTAAGAAAAATTAAACAAAATCAAAAATACAAAAAAATCAAATACTATAAAAAATAAAAATCAAGACCTAAACATGACATGATTTCTAGTTTAAATATTTTACATGTGTTATTTATCATATGTTTGGTAGATTACACACACACACAGATGTGTGTGTGTGTGTGTGTGTGTGTGTGTGTGTGTGTGTGTGTGTGTGTGTGTGTATACACACACACACATATATATATACATATATATACATACATATATATATATATGTATATATATATGTATGTATATATATATATGTATATATATATATGTATGTATATATATATATATATGTATATATATATGTATATATATATATATATATATGTATATATATATATATGCATATATATATATATATATGTATGTATGTATGTATATGTATATATATGTATGTATATATATATATATATATATATATATATATATGTATGTATGTATGTATATGTATATGTATATGTATATACATCTATACATATATATACATATATATATATATATGTATATATATATACATATATATATGTATGTATATATGTATGTATGTATATATACACACACACACACATAGATATATATATATATATATATTATATCAATTTCATGGGGTGAATTTGTGATATGCATGGAATACAAATACATATGATACATAGATGCATAGAAGCTTGAACATTCTTATACCTAGGGGCCATGCCAATGTTGGGGGCATATTATTATAAAGTTTTAAATTTTACATTTTATATCTTTATATAAACTCTCCATTAACCATGTTAATATATTTTTATTTCTTATGCATATCTTGGTATCTCTCATGATTTATATAGTTTTAAATGGATATGTTATTTTACTATGATGTGACATTTAAATACTTTGATGTTGTAGACTACTTAAAATTTTATATGATTATTTGATGTTATTTAGTTTTATAATATCCTAATAATTTCTTGTATATCTTATGTAACCCATTCACCTTGTTTGTGGGTCATTATCCTTGTGTGTGGCATTTATTGCATCTTACTTATGGCTCCTTATCCTTGTGTGCTTTGAATTTATTTCCCCTTACTTGTGGCTCCTTAATCTTGTGTGTACAAAATTTATCACACCTTGTTTGTGGTCCCTTGGCCTTGATTATGGAACATTCCTCCCTTCCCTTGTATGTGGCCTATTATCCTTATGTTTGACATTGTATGCTATCATATGTGATTCTTATTGTGTAAAATTTATTGTTGATATTTTTATGATTATTGAGTATGGGAGTATCATGATCCATATCAATCACCTCCCCCTTGTGAGTAGTGAAATTATCCATATCTTCCACCTTTCCCATGTAGCCTTATTAATTACATTTATAAGTGATGATTACCGTTGTGTACCTAACTGTTATATGCGTCTTCATGTGATACTTTTATGCCCTAACATTTCATATGTTTCATAAAAAAATTGATAACATATTATATATGATCATGGCATACACTCCTTGGAATTAATATACATGATTACATATTTATACACATAATGATAGAATTAAATTTGTATTCTATGATGAGTGACTTTCAGGCTATGTCCTCACCTAAAAAGGGGTGGATATTAATAGGCTTATCGTAGAGACTTAAGCCTCCATGAGTGTAAATTGTATATTTGGTCATAAATTACAAAGATTTCATATATTTTAGAGTTGTTCAAGTTTCATATTGTGACAATTATATTATCTTATATTTTTTATATGCACATGCACTCATTTCATAAGATATGAGTTAAATTTTTTCATATTTTTTAGATATGACACGTACATGACATATAGGTGCATGACATTATAAATCACAATAATCATGATAAATTTAAATTATGGGGCATGAATTTGACTCATAGATACACATTATAATATTTTAAAAATATTTTCATTGATATGTTCATATTAGGGTCGTGAAGTTGTTCATACATATTGAAACTATGTAAATTTATATTTTCAAAGCACATACAATGATACTGAGTAGTGAACAACATTGAATATATATGTACATTTTTAGTGGTTGATTCATGTTCAAATTATTAGTGTGTTAAGTTTACATGAAAGTCAATGACCCACCTTTACTCAATGAGCCCAAAATGTATTTCCCACCTTCTATATTTATGTTAAAATATTAGTTAAATGGGATAATGCGGCTAAGGTTCTAAAAATCTCAACAAATTGGCATTATTTAATTTATTTTTTTCAATAAGGGTTGGGGCCATTTTTATTCTCAATCCATGGAACTTTCCTTAGTAATAAAAATTGGGGATTGATCACCCTCAATTATTCAAAGGATTTAGAAAGAGGAAAAAATCTCTAATTCTTTAATAGGTTAACATCATTTACAACTAGTTATAGGCAAACATGGTTCATCCACATTAAGTTGTACTCTTTATTTTCTCTTCAATTTATGTATTTTCACATTTTATTTCAAGCATAATGTGTGATACATTTTCATTTCAGGTTTTTTACCCTAATTCAATTTTAAAACCCTCATAGAATAGAAACTAATAAAATAATGACTTATTTATTATTTTCACAATATATAAAGGTATACAGGATGATTATAATATTGAATGTACAACAATAAGTAAGAATTATCTTGGCTTATTTATCACACTAATTTGAATTATAAAAATATAAACGTTGCATCTCAGGACTATGAAAAAAAATTGTATGTGATCCATTTTAACTTATTTCCTTCTAGTCATTTATGATTAGTTAGGTCATTATTATCAATAAATAATGACATACAATGGTTAGTACTAACTGTGTACATAATGAGATAATATTTTATTCTATGGAAATGCTCCTATATTTGAAAAGTCTATCTCAATATTTTACCACTTAAAATTGCACAAGTGCACATCTATGATCAAAAACTAGTTTTGCACATGAAATATGATATCAAATAGGGGTGTCAAGTGAAAGGGTTGAGTTATAATGATCTTGGTTAATCCATGATGACAAACTAAGCATTGCACTACATTTATAATACTCCAAATATGAATCAAAATTGAATTTAGTTATCTCATTAATGTTTATGTGTGTAATTGATGATGTAAGTGTAGATTCTCTTTCTCTTATCTTTCCCTTGGTACAAATATGCATATTTGAATTGACCCTTATAAAATTTGGATTTAGATTTAATAATTATGTGGGTGAGATATGTAATATTATCTATCCTTTTCTAATGTGGCATGTCTATATAAAATACCTTACATTAGATTTTTATATAGTGGTTTCTAACTTTAAATTAAGGACCTAGTGATACCTAAAACTAGCAAAAAGAAGTTAAACCATGCATAAACAATAATAACAAAGTGAAATGTGCTAAAAATAATTTAAAAAGTTACATGGGTTAGTTTCACCATCTTTGGTCAATATGGATAATTGATACTTAATATAATTGGATTAAATAACCTGCAACCTAAAAATACTCTAGGGTGAAAATAACAACAAAAGATGTGTATAATATATAATTAAGGATGGAGATGATAAGATTAAGTGTCATGTATATAAATATAATTAATAATACAATAAAAATACCAAGATAAATACACCACTCAATATTTATTTTGTAGTTTGATAGTTATACATGCAAATTTTTCTAAAAGTATTATGAAACAAGGCTTGTACCAAATTTGGGTATCTATATTTCCCCCAATTTAATCTATAATTTTAGTGGAACTATAAATAATAGATAAAATGGAAAATAAAATGTAAACCTATTTGATTATTATGATTTTATACTTTTTGTTTGATCTAATGATGTCCAAGTATTCTGACAAGAGATGATATATGTGACTAGATAGATTTTTATTGAGATAAAGAAGTACAATTAAAATTAAAAAGATATATAAAGAATAAATACACATGTTTATATGTTGTCTGGTATCACTCATGGAGTATTCCATTGGAGTAATATTTTTTGAAGAGTGGGAATTTTGAGGGTTAGTAGTTGATCTAGTCACTATGGAGAATAAGAGGAAACTTGTAGTCTTGTTCACTTCCTAGCCAATGAGATGAACAAGCTTCCAAGTAGTTATTTTAAGATTAGTTCTAAGATGAAAGGTGAAAAATATATGTTAGTTTAAATATTAATGTCTTAATAATTATTTAACCTTAACACATCATTTAAAATTAATCAACCATTATATATGGTTAATATATTCCTCTTTTATATTTTCACTCAAGTTGGATCCATGCATGAACAAAAAAAATTGGACAATATCCATGAACCATCATGACCACATTTTTTTTTATATAATTTCACTTAATTTATAATTCATGATCAAAAAATAATGAACAATGATCATGTGCTCATCAGGATCATAGATCTAATAAATGTGAAGTGAAAAGATAACTACCAACCATTCGATTATAAACTATGTTGTTTTGTATGTGCATGAACCAATATCACAAATCATGAATTTGGAAGGATGTATATGTGCATGAATCATTATCATTCCCCAATAAATATATAATAAGATATATATATATTTATATGTGTATATATGTTGAATATGATAATTTTTATATAAGATGTATATGTATGTGGAAACCTATAATTTTTCTTCCTCTAAAACTATGTGTATAAGCCCATCCATATGTACTCAAGTGTACATAAATATATGCTCAAGTCTCTATAAAGTGAGTTCATATGCATTTCATGTGCCCCCATAATTTTTACTTATGTTCCAATATAATTCATGCAAATAAACCATATAGTATCTAAACAATTATGAATGATTTATAATGTGTCAAACTCTGATAATCTAAATATTGTGTAACGTGCTAAACTTTGATCATCTAATTTTTTTTAATAAGCTAATTATATGCCCCCTTTAAATCTAAGGTATGTGTCTATCAAATTATTCATATCTAAAGATATATATAATTTAATAAGTTTGATGATTTATATAATCTTAAGAATTGATTTGAATTAGTTATTTGAAATATTCACTATATAGATTTGTATCATTGTATTTTATATTTCAAATAAACTTATCTAAAGGAAGGCATATAAAGATAGTATATACTGATAGATATCCTCCTTAGATAATATAAAATAATTGCCAAAGGTAATGGTGTGTATTTAGAGTCAAGATTTGACCCATATAGAACAATTAGGATAACATTTGTATAGGAGAGTATTCACAAAAAACTTTACATATTTTAGATTATCGTTAGTAGTCTTATAAATATTACCGTGTGGAAGATCACATTACTTGTGTTAAAATATAACTAACGAGGAATGATTTTTATACATGGTGTTCAATATATGGCATGTATAAGGTTTGAAAGTATTAATTTGGGAATTAAAATAGGTATAGTTCCTGGTTGAAAAGTCAACCCATATAAATAGGTTGATATTTTATAATTTCAAAATTAATTTACATATTATTGATAGTGATTTTGAGATCTATGTTTGTACAATGTTGAGCCATTGATATTCATTACCTCAATATTTTGAGTTCTTGAAAACTACCTTATAGTTCCAATATCTTGAGGACATGGTATGTATAAAAATGTCATCTTTTTTTATCCAAGTTTTTTAGTTTTGAATTATTTTTGAAAATATATAATTTTGTAATTTAGGTAAATTTGGGCATATTTTATCTATTTTATAGGAGTAATTGTATTATACATGTTATCTATTTTATATGAGTAATGGTAATATCCATTTTAGGATAGTACATAAAAACTATGATGAAACTATCTTTTGTTCTGACAATGCTACCCTACAAAATGGACTACTTGTGATAGTAATGCCAAAAAATAGTGATTATATATGGTTTAATGCCTCCTTAGGATTTGACTGCTATTAATTGATCTTTTTGTGCATAGAATTTTATTTTATTTTATTATATTTGAAAATATTTCATTTGTTTCTTTCTTAGAGAGATTTGCATGCTAGAGAGTTTTTATATTCATGTCACATGGAGACTATGAGAAATATTAGTTCAGATGATAATAACTATAAGACTATTGATAGAGATCATCTTATATATGTGGAACTTTTAGGTAATATTATGTATGAGATGTATCTTATAATTGCTTGAGCAAAGAAGTGGAATGTTGATACTTGCATATTTTGGCTCCCTACAGGGGAGATTACTTTGACTTTGGAGGATGTGTGGCATATTTTGAGAATGCCAATAGTTAATAAGTGAGCTATAATGTAGGACATAATGTTGTGTGGATATGTTCTTATGCACAAATATATGTGACTAGTTAATACTAAGGTGATTTATATGGAACACATAATTACATATTTTTACATGGGGAGATCATCACCTCAAATCTTCCATGATTTTATAAATTCATATTTTTACTTTCTTCCATTGTCATGTGGATGGTGATGTTTTTTCTATCTATATTATGAAATGTATGAATTGTTTCATGCCCTTGAGGATAGGGGTATGATATATTCATGGGGGAATACCATGGTGACCCATTTATAAAAATATTTATATCAATGTAATTTGGAGGACCATGTTATAGGCCTTGGTATTGTGACCATACTACATGTTTAGGTGTATGAGCATATTATTGTAGTTCAGTGTATTAGAGGGCCTCATGGTGGTTAGGTCCACCCAAATATTTTTTCAAAGTGGTGGGTGTTATAGATTCATCAAGGACTAAGCACTATGGATTATCATGTGATCATGAATAGGCTCACACCTATTGGGATAGTGTAGAGGCTACATTGAGTCTATTGTAGGTGGTTTGAGGATGTGATAGAGTTATGCCACATTTGTATTAGTATGTGGCTCAATGACCAATTTTTTATCACAAATATTATACCTTAATAAAAATATTATAACAACTCAAACATATGATATATCACATCTAGATCATTATGTATGATGGAGGAAAACTTGTTTTATAACACTTGATTATTTTTGTACTTGTTTGATTATGCATTTATTTTTGTATCTTATTATTTCTAACTAATTAATAGTATAATACAAATTATTTTTTATCAATCAAGTTGAATAAATAATCAATTTGATTTCATTTGGTATGGTGTCATTTAGCTCATATTCTCCACCTTTTTAAAATAATGATGTGTCAAAATAGTGTAAAATACTTAGATTTTATGAGAAGCATGTTTCATCAAATATTCAATAACTATTGTATTATTATGAAAATTTTGAAAGTTTAACTGAGTAATTTTAGTCTTCTTGAGAAAAACATCATCTATATAATAGTTTTTCTAAATCAACATGATAATTTTGACACTTTATCATGTTACATTTTATTAAAACACATAGCCCAAGCATATATATTACAGGTTCTTCATTATTTAATGACTTAGATATTCTTTTAATTTGGGTTAAATGCATAACTCAAGTTTATACCTTTAAATTCAGCCTTTTTTTGATGACTTTTGTATTCTCTAAAGCCTAAATTACTAAATTTTTAAATCCTAATGATGCCATAATAACCTAAACCTAGATAAGTCAAAACCTAAGGGCCATTTTATATTGAATATAATGATGTTTATTATATTAATAAACTATATTGAAGTTGAATATTTGATCAGTGATTATAGTTATAGTCATGATGCCCATATTGTATTGTGCCACATGATATCGACATAGGCATTTGGTTAGCATTGGGAATTTATTTTGCTATCATTTTATATGATGGTATTTTATTTAGTCCCAAGCGACATCGAATAAGATTGATGTTCAATGAAATATAGGAACATATATTTGAATTTGTTTGATATGTTTTAAATCCATAATAAATTCTTGAAGTATTATTGATAAGTTTGACATGACTTTAGTCTTATCAAGATGTTTCAAATTTATCAAAGTTGGTTAATGGTAGGATTTTGGTGGGATAGATAGATATCAATAAAGACATTGAGATGATTTTTATTAAATTTAACTTTGTTAGCAATAAATTTAGAAATATTTATAAACTTGTTATGAGTTTTAGTAAAGGATTATTATTTTTTAAATATAGATAAAAATTAAGGTGCTCATTTCCATAACATGTATGCGATTTTAATTAAATGAGTTATTTGTATATTTATAATGTATTCAATGCGACCTTTATATGGGTATAACAAGTTTATTTTATTTCATTTGAGAATTTGAATTTTTGGTCAAACTTTTTTGCCAAAATTAAATGTTGTTATTTACTTTTGGGGCAAGATTATAACATTTTTAGTAGTATTATTCTTTATTTTTGACATCTACGTAACCATAAGAATAAATTTATATCTCACAGGTGTTGAACCATTTTCTTTATAGTCATTTGTTTTTATCGTGTCTCGGTGGACATAGCTTACATAGAGGTTTCTCGAGAAACACATTTTACATAGGTGTGAGAGATTATGTTTTTAAATATTCATGTAGAACTGAAGAAGATAAAGACATAATAAAAAAATTTAAAAGTATATATGGTTTTTATTATTTATTAGTAGGTATATACATCTCATTAGTTTTAAAAATAAACATAAATTTTTAAAAGAGTTTTGTTAGTCCTAAGATGTTTGGAATAATACTATATTGTTTTGATTTTTCTAGCTCATGTGTTAATCCTTGAATGCTTATTGGTTGTTTATTAAATAGATATTAGTGTTATCATTTTTATTATCCATATTGTATTTTAAGTCTCCATGTAGTAATCTCAAAAAAAATAAACTTGGTTTTGTTATTAAGCTTCATGTCTTTATTTTTTGAACTCAAGGCTCTCTTGAAACCTTTGCATGGGGTTCTAAATTCATAATATGGATTAGCTAGTGAAATTTTATTTGAGATCATAGTAGTTTATTATAAAGGCTTAGAAGGATTCATTTGATACATTTTAAAGTTTATTTAAAGTATAACTTTCAAATCTTATTTTGAAATCAGTTGCATGAATAATATTTGGTCACTTATTTTATTATCTACATGTTAATATTTCAATTTTTAAATATGATTATGATTTTAGTTTTAATTAGCATTTCATTAGAATAATATAATGTTATTTTTGGTGATTTAAAATAGATTTGATATAAGTAAGTTTTGAAAAATATGGATATAATTTGGATATAAAAATTTATAAGATAAATTTTTGCATGAATACTTTTGACTCAATTTTTTATAATTTATTGGTGCATATTATATTGGTTATTTTGTATATATGGATTTTGATGGGTATAGTTTCAAGAAGTGAAGATATATTTCTAAACGAAAAATTTACAATATTTGACTTCACATCCATGTTTATAACTCATTTTTGTGATAATTTATTGGTGAAATTCTCATATTGGTTATTTCATAAATATGGGATTTTAATGGTTGCATAGTAAAATATCTTTTATATTTTAATTATGATAGTATTTAATTTGAAAAAGTGGTTGAAATGAGATATAAGACTCATATTATAAATGAATATTTAAATTATAATTTATATCATATAATATTAAGACCTATATATGTATATTTAGTCTTATTTGGATCATTCACGTATTCAAACCAATTTACATAAAGCTTTGGAATATTTTTCTAATATTATTTGAATTTATCAATGGTTTGTAGCAATATATTTTTGATGTGCATGAAGATAATTTTGATATGTTTTTTACAAAAAATACATGAGGTTATTATGTGTTTGAATGCTAAATGTATAAACTTATTTCATATATTTCAAACATTGTAATGAATTATTAGGTCTTTTTTAGAAGTTTTGAAAATATATTATGATATATTGTCATACTAGATGCAAGTATCAACACAATGAAAGAATTTTTATTTGTTTAAAAATTCACTTTGGCTTTTCATTTTGAGAAATCTATGAAAGAAAGACTTGTTCGATCACTGATAGTTGAGATATAATTATTTTTATATGGTTATGATATGTTTCATCACTTTTTATTATTGAAGTTTCTATATAAATAGTGGTAGATTCACTTAATAATATTCTTGATCCTATAGGGATAAATTTTGGGTCAAATGGTTGACTTTATGATATAAATGCTTGTTACAATTTTTTTGAATTGTTATATTTTTGAAACATAATAGTTTTAACTTCTCAAAAAAATTGAAAGGAATTTTTATTAAACAAACAATCAAATATTTTTCAAATTTTAATTGACACTTTTAGTTGGACTTAAGTACTTTTAGTATCTAAAATTTTGATTTGATACCAAATGAATTTTAATAGTAATAACTCAGCTCTAAAAAAATTATCTATGTAGATTTCTCTTTTGGTTGATTTTTTAGATAAGTTCAGTGAATATTTAGTTTTAGATGAGTTTTGGTTGATATTTTAATTACATATTTTGAAATAATATGTTATGTTTTATCATTCTTGATGAATAAGTTTGATAATTTTAAATGGACTATTGATAATTATTATTCAAATATGAGTTATTTTTATTACTTAATTCATATGAAAACCCATATTATTATTAAATTAAGGTGCTATAAAGGAAGTTCATTACTCTAACATCTTTTATGATGTGCTTGGGAAGACAAACCATTACAACCATGAAATATATTTATATAGTGGTTGAGTTTAATAAATTCAAATATGTTATAACCGTGAATAACAACCTTTTTGAAGTAGGAACAAGTTATGGTAATTCTTGAGGATTGTATTATTTATAATGTGTAAGGTCTTCATGACTAATTAATTATGATCAATTGCATGACCTAGAAGAAATCTAATAACATTAAATGTCTTTAATAATAAATATGAATCAATGAGTGTACAACATGTTCTTATGAAAATATCTATTCTTTCATGGTGTGAATAATGGGAAATCCTTAAGTATTGTATTATTAAATAGATGTGGATGATTGAGGTATTTATTGGTAATCTAATATTCATGTAAACTTTATGGGTCATTGATATAACAATCAATTTTTGATTATTCAATATTTTTCCACTAGACATAATAATAAATAGTAAGTGATCTTACTTAATGAATTTATGAAATATTGTGCCTTATGCTTCTCTTGCCTTTTTGTTGAATTATTTGTATTATCATTTAAGTGGCTTACTTATATCTATTAAGTAAATAATTAATCCATTGATGATCCTAATATGTGATTCCACCTTATGATTTATGGATTATACCACTTATAGTATTATAGTGGTTTAGACATATGTCATGTTTTCAAAAAGGCTAGTAAGTTAGATATTATAATGCAACTCTATTTAATGGATGTTGACTATATTTTTGTTGTGCTTATATGAATCAGATAGTCATTGGTCATGATTAGTTATGTCCATGCTTAAACTAAAGCTTATCCTCACCAATGAAATTCATGATGTACCTTGTATTGTGACTATCAAAATGTGAATAATCCATGTGTTGGTACATAATCCTATAATGAGGATGAGAATTAGGAGGTTATGTAAACCTTCAATTCAATACTTGGTTACATGAATAAGTAACCTACCTTGGTAATGTTTTCCTAAAACATACTTCCTTAATAAACACCTAAGTTGATGGACAAGACTATTTAAATAATGAACTTATGAATGGTCAAACTCATTTAGATTTAATGAATTCCTATGTTTCATAATAACAAGATATGTTAACTAAATGATAAGTAGGAAACAATTGGGTGTAGATCCCTATATGGGACTTATAGGATGGTATCGTTATGTCATGAAGTAATTGATTTCCTAAGCCACTTGTATGCTTATTCATTGGGATGCTTGTTAGTAGTTGTTTATTATTCTTATAGAGTTGCTAAGATATGTTAAATTGAATTAAATTATGTATTGGAACCTTTTATTAATCCATTGTGTACTTTCTTATATAATGTCAAAAAAATTGGGTTTTTTTCAAACATGTTCATGGTTTTTGCCAAAGAAATGATTGGAAATATTTTTTTAAAGATTTTTAACTAGATTCATGTTCCCTCCCTCACATGTGTGAGTATTTATGGGATATTTTTTTTAAATCATTTTCTAACTTGAAAAGTGGATTAAAAGAAAATTTTGAAAGTAATTTCTCAAACCAAGTAATAGGTGAAGTGGTAAATAATTTTTTGGTGGACCATTGTCACATGGGAAGTCTTAAGATCAAAATCCAACTAAAAAAATCATTTTACTAAAGTATTAAAAATATTATTTGGTCCTTATAGCATTTAATTTTTACATAATGTTTACTTATTTAACCTGTTTTAATGATGGGAAACTTGTAAAAGCTATAACTTTTGAACCATGACTCAAAATTTTGATTTGCATTTTTTAAAAGTGTATGTTATTTGATTATCCATCCATTGGGGTAATTTATATTGTAAAATTCACTCAATTATAAAGTTAAAAATTGTTTGGGGGGGATTACATAGTCTTTGGGGTTTATTTGTTCCTTTTCATCATTTGAATTGAGAGTTTTTCTTTAGGGGGGGAATCATTTTTTCTTATCGTAAACTTCTTTATATTTTGATAATGAATCCCCTCATCACCTCAAATTACACTACTTGGAAAATAAAAATGAAGATACACCTTCAACTGAAAGGTTTTTGGATAATGGTACTTGGAGACCTTCCCAACTTAATAGATGAATAAGATATTACCTATATTACAACTATGAAAGATAAGGCTCTTCGATTGATTCACCTCAATGTTTAATATAGCTTTCACATTCATATTATGGATTCTATATCACCAAAAGAAGCTTGGGATCTTATTTCAGCCTTCTTTAAGGAGGATATTAGGCCCTTTAGGTTTTCTAAACCCTCTCTTACTCCACTTCCTATTCCAATTCCTTCTCCTCCTATTAGTGAGGATTTATATTTTGATGGTGACATGGATAATGATTCTCCATCTCCTTCTCCTCCTATTAGTGTTTTTTAATCTTATGATGATGTACTCTCTCCTCCTACTATATTTTCTTATGATGACACATTCTTGACATACATTTTTATTTTTTTATTGAGCCACCTCTATGGGATGAGTTTATGCTAGACTTGGTAATATATTTGTAGAAACTACCTTTGTTCCTTTATAGGATGTTGAGCCACCATATATTATCACTTTGGAGGACTCTATTGGTTCCATTGATAGTACACTTGTTGAAAATTACACTCCACTTCTTATGGACATTATTTTAGTGAATATCTCATGTCTTTATTATTATTTGTTCACTTTAATGGCATTACATCTAGTTCTTGTGTATGATATTACCAAACCTATGCCACACTTAATATTTGTATTTGATTCAAATATATTTGTATTATTTCCTCCTTCATATTCCATTGTGGAATGGGTAGACTTCTAGTACACCATTTGTGTTCTTACTTTGGAAAAAGGAAGAAACATTGTTTGATGTGTTTGGAGCTTCTACAATATTATATCTAAGTATCTCAACATTGACACTGGTCAACTTATGATCCTAACTTGGATTATTAACAACTTTAGTATCAATGATAATTATCCTTATGGGATTCCATATGAATTCCTTCCTTATTTTACATCATTTTTTAGGGGGGAAATTTTGTTTCCTATGGGTTTCTCTTTTTCTCTAATTAATGTAAATATTGTACATGGATACCTAATTAGGCCTTGTTATCGATACTCATACTATGGATATGCCACTTTGTTTTCAGCTATTTTTATCCCCTAGCTTCTATTTAGGGGGTGTTAGAGTATGTTACTCATGTTTACTATGTTATTTTTGTATTTTTCCTATTATGGATTTATCCCACATTAGTTAGGATACTTTAATCCTTATTTGTCCTTGCTTATATATGCAAGTCTTCTCATTTGTAATAATATATAAGCTTGGATGTAATATATGATATTTTCTAATTTATTTTGCATATTAGTTTATAACCCTTTATTTTACAAATCTCTTCTATTATGATGTTCTTTGTTTTCAACACCTAATATTTTGTGGCTTCAAACAATCTAGTCATTATTCTTTTCATTATCTAGGATTATTGCATTGGAGTATTCACAATCAACTTCTTTAATTGTAAAACAAGTGGGTTGTGCTTAAAAAATCCACTCAATTTTAGTATTCCTATTTATCATATTATTTAGTGGTCTAATTATTTTAGTAAAATTTGAAAAAAAAATTATGTATGAAATTAATCTTACCAAAGAACAACTTTAAATCATTTCTACTCCTAAGTATAGGAATATTCATAATTTCCTATACTATGTTTGGATCTATCAATATGCCTCTTTTAAAATAATGTGGCCTAACAACTTTCCTTCTATAACCCCAAATATGAACTTATTTGGGTTTAAGGAGATAACATGCTCTCTACATATTTACAATACATTCTTAAGTCTTTTAAATAGTCTTCTCGATTTTTAAAAAATATTGTTAGTTAATCCATGTAAATTAGAATGCACTTATCAATCATATCTTTGAATTTAATATCCATAACATTTTGAAAATTAGCACCCACATTTATTATACTAAATTATATTATTGTGTATGTAAAATTTCCCCATGTGGTTGTGAAGGTTTTCTTGATTTAATCTTTGAAATTCACCAACAATTGATTATAAAAAGAATACCCATCTAATAATGACTTAATTTTTGAGCCATTTACTACCTCATATAATGATGGTAATCAACATTTATCCTTCTCTAAAGCTCTATTCAAGTTACTAAATTTCACATAGAACTATATACCTACACTATTATTTTTAATTGGAATAATATTTTCCAATGTGGAGTGATTAATGGGTAAAATAATATTAGATAATGATATTTTTTTCAACTCCTTAAAGATAAAAGCTTACAACAAAAGATGAAAGGCCTCTATCTTTGATGAAATGGTTTAACCCCTAGTTTGAGAGTAATGGTGTGAGTGAGCATTAAGGTTTCAAACACCTTTATAGCCTCATAAATAAAAGATATTACATCTCTATAATCCTTAAAATATTTTCAAATTCCATGCTTCTCTACTTTAGTACAATTGGTGCCTAAAAGCACATTATTTTATTCATCTACATTCCTAAGGTTACAAGGTTCATGCAACATACTTCTATAAGGAGAGGTCTTTTATTTCTCACCTTCAAAGTTCATTTCAAACACCCTTTATAATGAAACCATACCTTTCCATATGTTATTTGTCTTTTTAACACTTTTTTGAGAAATTTTAGGGTTAAATATGTAGAATAGCCTATACACAAGGATGAATAAAAATATTATAGAGTGGGAAAATTAATTAAAAACTTAGATAAATGAATATTCTAATTTAAAGTATTAATTTGTGATAAATATAGAAATTACATTAAAAAAATATTTTTATTACATAATAATGAAGAAAAGATAATAATTAGCCTATCCATAAATCTGTAGGTAGATTTGAGAATTACAGGGGTTGAAATGGATAGAGGTAAGATCAAGATCTAGCCATTAGATTATGAAAATATTATTTCTAGAGGTTTGAATAATTGTGTTACCTGGTGGACACTTTTATTGATTCTTTTTTTGGATCCCAATGCAATTATCATGTATGAAATATTCACTATATTAAAAATTGACTACCTATATCCTTATAGGTTTTATTTCACCTTTCTATTAATGTCTTTTATTCATGTGCATAGGTTGTCATTGATTATGTATGGATAAAACCCTATCTCTTCACCTTAGGTATTTTTATCTTTATAAAAAATGGGTTAGTGGGATCATGGTGTTAAGATAACCTCAAGTACCCCTTTATCAATAAGCATTGCACACATAGCTAGTACTCTAAGGATGGACTCTAACTTATGTAGTTCTCCCCTAGTTGTTAGATTATACATGCACAAGGGTGCAATATACTATATGTAAATTCATGCAATAATCTATCTTATAATTTGAAAAATAATTTTCATGGGATACTATTTGAGTGATTCATACCTATGATATGATTTTTCCTATGAATTATATGAAAACAAGGAAGAATGGGGTAGTGAAACTCAGTTTTGTGATTGATTGATTGAGGTTGAATAGGTGTTTGATTTGTATTTTCTAGATTAATAATGAGTAGGCTTAGATTTTTATTTATACCACACTTTTTTAAAATATCTCATGATAATTTTCAATAGGATAAATGCGTTGACCCTTAATATTTATAATATTTTAAAATTAGATGGGTTTTAAGGACTGGACACTTAATAATATGGATGCTTGTGATGACACAAGTGTCCCTATGTGGGATGAAATTATCATGTAGGTTAGGAAGATGATGAGTATATAAAACTAATAGTAAATGATATATATCATGTTTTAATCTTTATGTATAGATAAATATATTAGATTCATCATAAATGATTGGTTCATACCATGAGATAAATAGTTAGGCATAATGAGATGGAGAATGTGAAACTTTCAATAAAAAGAATGTATAATAATTAAGGGTAGAGTATTGATATTTATTTTTAAATTATACAAGACTAAGATTTTATATCAATCATATTTTAATATCTACATTTACCTTCCCTTTAACCTAATAATTTATAAATATAAAATTACTAGGTTAAAGGAAAGAAATGCATATCTAGGTGTGTATAACACACTTTGCCTTTATTTGAGACCACTTTGAGTGTTTTGATGGTATATGATCTAAAATAAAAATCATGTTTAATTATAAATTAATGTATATAATATTAAATTTTATATAACTTAAATGCTTGAAAAGAAAGAGAGCAAGGAAGGAGTACACCTCTATGTTGATGTAACCATATTTCCCCTTGTTACTTTGCTTATACTTTTCTTGGTAAACATGTTTCCTTATGAATATTTGGAGATAATAAAGGCCTTAAAAAATAAACCTTTGATATTTTTAATATGGATATTTTAAGGTAACTATTCCACTAATCCAAGGCAAGGGTGAGTTTTGACATAGACATTGAGATCATTACATCTTAATCACAAAAATTAGGTGACAATACAATAAAATCTAAGTGGTATAGCCAAATAAACATATAAAATGGAAATATTAATATGAAATTAAGGTTATTTAATCTTAACCACACTATTAAAATAAACCAACTAATTAAGACATAAAAGGCTCAAACTAGTGTTTCCTAGTGAAAATGGTACTTCTTGGCAAAGTATCAGTACTTCTTGGTAAATAAGTTTGAATATGAATTAAAAAATTTTGGTGCACTTTATATAAAATATGCACCTATAATGTGTCTAAATATAAATTATCTATAAAAATGTAACATATGATCTATAATTATGTATAATATATGTCACAAATATGGAAAACTCTACCCAAAATTTGCATAAATTAGTGCAATGTATTGTATTCTGACCCAAGTGTATATCTAAATCATGTAAGTTATAATGAAATTATATAAATTTTGATAATTATTATAAGTGTTGAGTTAATGTCTTTATGACATTCCCAAATTGATATTCCCCTCTTTTGAGGTGATGTAAATGGAATATGGTAGTTACCTTACCTCAAAAGGATAAGATAACTATAGATTTTTTGTATGAACATGTAACATGTAAGAGTAGATATATAAAATAATATCATTGTATGTGATCACACAAAGCCATAAAATACATGATATGTATCATGTAAACATATATAAATTAACAGTACAAGCTCAATAAATAACCATATAACACACAAGATCGTTCAATGTAACACAATAGGGGTATAAAGAGACCAAAAGCAAGGGGTATATTCAAATGACATACACTTAAATTAATGACATATTAACATGTCCAAATAGAAATAAAAATATTATGGCATATGGGCCAACAATCAAGGAACATTTTCAAATGTTCCACAAGTAAGAAAAAAATCAAGAAAAAGACACTCAAGGAAGTGACAATGTGAATAAATGAAGTATAGACCACCAATATAAGCATAACATACTAGTCCTTATATGTATGTGATATAAAAATTTCATATAACATATAATATAAATTTCACTTATAAATATGTAAGGATAAGTATAGGCATGTGTAGGTATTAGTATATAATCTCAACATGATAATGTATAAATGTTCATAAATAATGTAACCTATATAAATTATGATCAAAGAAGCAAATATACCAAATGTAGTACATCACATGGGAAGAGGAAAGGTCCAACATATTTATGTGCAAGTATCACGGGCTTGGTGTATTCCTGTATCACAATCAAGTATGCATGAAACATATATGTGTATATAAAATATATGTTATCTACAATCTTAAAGTAAATAACATAAATTCCTAGGAGATAGTAAACATGTGGATGTTAAATATTTACGAAATTTTTATTTTATTTGAATGTTTTTGAATTTAATTGAATAATTTTTTTTTGGTATTTTTGATGTTTAGTTATGGTTATATTTGTAAATATTCTAGCATAGGGACTAAGGCAACAGGAGGTGGGTCCTTTACTTTCTAAAACCTCTTATGTTTGCTTATTTTTAATGTTTTAATGTATTATAGTAATTTACTTTTTTGTATTGTTGTTATGGGGTTTCCATCAAATCCATAATGTGTAATGAAATCTCATTTATTTTCAAACATTTAGAGAAGGCACATATTTTTTATTATAAATTGGTTTCATATCTAACAATGACCATTTCCCAAATTGGAAAGTAAAATTTGGTCTTTGGTTCATTACCCATATTTCTGTATCAACAAATTTTGGTCTGCATGTTATTGGTAGCATAATGTATCCAAAGGATAATGGGAAAAGTGGGAAATATTATAACTCATGTAAATAATGTCCCAAATATTTCAAACATGAAACAATATAAATTATTTCCTAATTGTTTATATTAATCTTAAGGTGTGGATAATAAGTTCCATCAATATTTTTAGTAATAGTTAAATCTTCATGTCTAGGATGTTTTGAATAATTCCTCATTTTATCCTTGTCTTTTGAACTATCTGAAATTAGAGGTCTTTTTCATTGCTAAAATATAATTTGTATATGACCATAATGTTTGTAATTTTTAATTTAGATTTTTAAGGTCCCACAATTATGTGTATCATGGTGGTGATCCTATGATGAGTTTAATATGGTGAACATTATTTTTGGATAAGTCTACTCCCTGACCTATGTCTATTAAGAAGTAATTATATCATATTATGTTCAAGTAAAATTGAAAGTATTTTATATTGAGCATATTTTTTTTTGTGATCTGTAAAATCTATTATGGATACTTATGTGATTATTACATGTTATTGACATGATGTATTCATATTTTTCCCATGTAATGGTGGCTTTAATAATTTAACCAAGAGGTATGCATTGAATAGAAATAATTTACATGTTTATAAATTAATTTTTCCTTTCCCTTATAATTATCTCGAGGCATATCATAATCACTATAGTAATAATATCAATCTTTTCTATTTTATTGTTCAATATTGACCAATAAAGTAAGATCAAATGTATGATCTACTTGTTGTTTTGATATCATTTGTTCCTTTGGTAATGGTTAATTTTTTGAATTTGAATCCTTTTATAGCTAAAGATATTTAATATTAACACAACCTAATATAAGACTACACCTAGGTTACATACAAATGATAGAAAAAATGTGAATAAGTACAACATGCATAAACCTTAGGAGGATGAAAAACATAGATCAATCTAAGATTTTCATGAAAAGACATATTGGTTAGGTTCTCTAAATGTTTAACCCTTTTTTGAAAATATGTAGGGTTAAAGGGGTATAATATCATATACAAAAAGATGAACAAAATTATTCTAGAGTAGGCCAATTATATGAAAAATAAGATAAATGAATATTCTAAATTAAAGTGACGAGTTATGATAATTATAAAATGTAAATTCAAAATAGTAGATTGATTGCATAAACTTGAAAAAGATATAATACTTAGATTGTCTATAAATTCACAAGAAGATATGAGAATCACATGGGTGGAAACATGTAGAGGAAATATTAGGATCAATTTGTCAAAGTTTTAAAATATTTTTTATATAGGTATGGACACTTTCATCACCATATGGATACTTGCATCATCATTTATATCCTATTATCAATGTAACTTTCTTGTACATAATATTATTATATTGTGAAGCAACCACTTGGATCCTTCTGGGTTATATATAGTATTTTTTATTAATTTTACTCGTGTGCATATCCTATCATTAATTGTGTATGGATAAAACCTTATCTCTTCACTTTCCGTCTTTTTACTTTGACAAAAAATGGGTTATTGGTCTCACAATGTCAATCTAACCTCAAGGACTCCTCTATTAATGAATGCTTCCTACATAGTCAATAGTCTATGGAGGAACTAAAAATTATGTAGTTCTACTCTAGGTGTTGGCTTGTGTGCACACAAGGGTGAAAAATACTATATGCAAAGGCATGAAATGATATATCTTGTAATTTGACAAATACTACACATAGGATATTCTTTTAGTGCTTCAAACCTATGATATGACTTTTCCTATGACTCATATGAAAATAGGTAAGAATATGGTATTATAACTAAGTTTTGAGATTTATTGAATAAGCTAGAATAAATGATTTATTATTATTTACTAGATTAATAATGGATAGGCTTGGATTTGTATTTATACCACATCTTTTGAAAATATTTCATGGTAGGGTTAAATAAGACAAATGGGCTAACCCATATGATTTGAAATATTTAAAAATTATATGATTCTTTAGGATTTAACACTTAATAATAATTTGGACACTTACATTGATGTAAGTGTTCTTGTGTGGGATGTAGATATTTGGTAAACTAAAAAGATGTTAGGGATATAAAACTAACAAAGAAGGATATATATCAAGTTTTAAGATTTTTTATACAGTTCAAGATATTTTGATCATCATAAATGATTGGGTTAAACCATGAGATAAATAGTTAGCCATAGTGGAATGGAAAATAGGATATTTTTAATATCATTAAGGTTTATAACTACATTGTAGAGCCATGATAGGTACTTTTCAAGTATACAAGACTGAGATGCTAAATAAATTATATTTTGGTATCTATAATATTTGATTTGAAGACACCCTCTTTATCCAACTCAAAATCATCTCTAGAAGATTCATCAATAGTATAGGAATAAAACACATCTACATTGATGACAAAATCAATAATATGTTAATCATCATTAAACACTTGTAAATTTCTAACATTTTTATGAATGGAAGGGGTAGATATCAACTCCATTGAAAACTTATTAAACATAGAATCCAAAATTATCTCAAGTGTAATTTTAGTTGTTTCCAATGCATCTACTATGGGATTTGTTCTACAAGGAAAAAATTGTATATTGAAGGCATAAAGATATTATATTAGCTCCAATAATCTATTGTGGAACCTTGACAAACATTTTTCATTATAGATATACTGACATTTGACATGTTCGACTATTAATTTTGAGTCACCTAATACTTGTAAGTACTTAACTTTACTAATAAGAGTGAAATGAAGTCCATGTACTAATGGTTCATACTCAGTTATGTTATTTGTACAATACAATTGAAACCTAAATGCATCCAAATAAAATTTACCCCTTGGATTAATGAGTTTTATTAAGGCACCATAACCTTGTTTAGACTAAGAACCATCAAACTTTAGAGTCCATAATGATATTTTGTTGTTTTTTGTGGACTCCATAGCATAAGTGATTTTATAATGTCAATTTTATTGTCCTTAATTTTGAAATTAATAAGTCACATGTTTTTTTATTACCTTAAAATTATATTTTGGTTCTTGTATGCACCTAACAATTGCATGGTGTAAAATTTATAAAAAAAATGATGATGATGCAATGATATCCACAAATATCATGAAGTATTGCTCTATCTAAAATTTGTACATGTTATTATCTATTAATCCCATTTTTAATCCTTTTAAACCTTTTAAATTTCCCATTTTAAGTAATTTTTTACCTTAGTCTTTGACTTGATTCATTTATGATAAAACTACTACTATTCATGTCAAAACTACCAGTCTATGTATTAAAACCACCACTTTTAATACATTTAGCCATAGTGGTTGTGTAAACCACTATGGAAGTGTCATTATGTATGCATAATTTGTATAAATTTTAATTTTATTTTCATCATGAGATTATGTGGTTTCCTATCCTTATGTAGTGGTTATGTTCCTGTCACCTATAAACAATAGTGATTTCATCACAAACTACAAGTCTTTCATTTTTAGTGTATGAAACCTTTATTCTCTCATTTTTTGCATGATTTTATTTGTGTTTATTCATTTATTTATTTATTTTATCCATCATGATGTATATCTCACTCATACTCTTGTTTCTATCAATCATTGTCCCTCCCATGTTTAGCTCTTGGTCTAGCTCAAGTAAACTCACACTTGAAACTTCCTTGATTCTTCTAAAAGTATCTCAGTTTTGGATGAATTTCGGGATCAAAAATTTTAGTTGAAGATTTTTATTTTCAAGATATATAAAATTCAATCCAATTTGGTTTAAATTTTGTAAAATATTTTACTCCACCTTCAGCTACTTTCATGTCAAATACACACTTTTAGAATAGAGAATTCATTAGATCAACAACACAATATTTACTATTAGTGGATCAACTAGCCACATTATAGATTCACTCTTGTCCAATATTTAATTATCATTTTTATTTATTTTTCATCCTTTTTTCTAAAGTTCCTACAATCACATTGAGAAAAAGAGCTAGCATATTGAGGATACTTTTGCACAACAACAATCTCTTACATATACTTGGTTATAACCATTAATCAAGTTGGAGGATTTTATTTTCAATATTTTTCTAATTTATTAGTCTAGAATATTTAATTTTTATATATTAATTATCTTATATTAAAAATAAAAAATCATATAAAAATAAAAATAAAATAAATGCTTTTCTCTTTCCTCTCTTACACAAAAACATAGTCTAGATCTCTTGTTTCTACAATGACATATTAGTTTGTTTGAAAGAACATAGTTTTTCACATTTAATAGGGTAAATAAATCACACCATAATAATATTTACATCCAATATACAATAGTTAATTTTAAATTTTAATCAATATTTCATTTACAAACAAGTCTCAAACAAATACAAAAAACTAGATAACATAGACAATCAAACCTAACACACTAGATCTATAATTTCATTCTTGAATAGTAAAATAATTTTGTTTTAGATAATTTTTTTGGTAAATAATAAAATTAAATTGGATTTATTTCATCAGTAGATTATTATATTTTATAGGAAAACATTCAAAAGTTTTAAAACTAGTCTCTAACTTGCATCTGTAAAGATAATTTCTAAATTCTTAGTAAGACTATTTTCTATGATTTTAAGACATGGTTTTCATATTTGAATGTTAAAAAACATAAATTTTATAGTATTATTGAATATAATTTATAAAATAAAATTTTGAAAATAAATAAATAGTTTATTTATAAATTACACTAGACAAATCACCTTACAAGATAGGAAAAACTAGTAAAATCAACATTATCATATTTCCTTTAGAATTGAAGTTTTAAGTTTGCATGCATCCAAAACATTGAATAATAATAATAATAATAATAATAATAATAATAATAATAATAATAATTATTATTATTATTATTATTATTATTATTATTATTATTATTATTATTATTATTATTATTATTATTATTATTATTCAGTGAATTTTTTATTTTAGCAATATATTTCTAGTAAGTACATTAATTCACTTTATTTTCAAAACATTGTCAAAATAATCCCAAACATCTAGAAAAACCTTGTCAAAATCATGACATTAAATCTTAATAAAAAAATTTATAACATAAATTATATCATTCCAAAAAATTATCCATAAAATCTCATACACTTAATTACACTTAAAAAAAACCTTTTCTCTTTCATCCCACTTCCAGAGCATTCTCACCTTATTAGAGCATGTCTTTTCCCTGGGGTTAAATATTTTGTTCTTCAAAGTAAATTACAAAGTGACATTAATGATGAAATAATATTATAGGTATTCTATTCCACCCCCATTCCAAACCTCATTGTTAACAATGGTGGTTCTCTTATTGAGCAAGAATGATTTATTGATCCTCCCATATTCATTTTTCCCTAAAACCAAGATCGTCAATACAATGTCATCTAAGCTTAGCCATTGACCCTTACTTTTATTTCATTTTTAGGACTATCCTCTTTGAATTTTCATTATTTTTTTGTATTAAATTAACTAAGCATATCCAACATGAAAATATTGATCAAATCCCTCAAGTCATCCAACCTAATCATACCCACTTTATCATTCCTAGCATTGATCTTGAACTTTTTTATCTCATTATAACAAATACAAATGGACCTTAGACTTATGTATCTTCCCAACTAGACACCCTAAATAAATGCCATGATGTGTTATATATATTATAGTACCATCATGATCATCCCTTACCACCTATCATCAAAAAACTCATTCTTCAAATTAATTAGCTCAATACATAGATTCACCATCTATTTATCCATTAAATCGATTATCTTAGCTAGACATCAAGTAGTTGACTAAACATGGTATACCTTAGGATTTAAAAGAGTAAAAAATGTGTAGATTAGTATCTTGTTATTCCAAATGATAAAACATCAATAATAATAATGCACTAAGACTATACACTCTTACCTAAGAACCAGGGGGAGAATAACATAATAAGAAAGATAACAAAATAAAGATTAATATAATATCATTTTCCTACCTCTTTTGTTGCATTTTATGCTTAATTATTGTAATAAGGATGTTTTATCTTGGCCTATAATTATTTTAGTATTATATAAATTCACTTCAATGATGGTAGCATCTCTCCAATAGTCACTTATGGCTTGGTGTGAAGTTTGGCATAAATAAGGCATATAACACTACTCTCCAAGGCTTAAATAAGGTATTCTAGTAGATAAATTTTACACAAAAAATATTATTAAATAATGGTATGGGCACTTTTATTTATATCTTAAAGAACTAACTATAACCCTAGGTAGGTTAGGTTAAATTCTACGTGGGTTGAGTTAGTCTAAATCTAGGTGGGGTTAAGGCACTCATGAAATCTTGACACCTTAGTTTTATATATTTGTGAGGCATGAAAAATCACTTTATATATTTGTGAGGTGTGAGTCATATTTTTGAATATTTATGAGATAATAAATAACTTTATTAGTTCATTTGACCCTTGACTTCATACATAGCTAAAAATTCCTTTTTGGTAAATGAAATTCATTAATTTATTTTGTATTTTTTATTTGAGAAAGTTAATTAGGATTTGTAATATAATTATTCTTGCTTAGTGATTTTTGGATTTTGTAAATTGTTTTAAATTTCATGAATTAATAGATTGGCATGCCACAAGTGTCAAATCACTAGATTGTAATTTGACTAGAGTTAAAACTTAACCAAGTTAGTGATGCATATAGATTAATACACCAAATAAGCTAGCCTCATCACATTTTTGAGTAATTAAATCCCTAATGTGGATGAAATTGGGAAATTCAAGTAATTTATAGGCTTATAATGTTTCATGTTCTAAAAATTAAACTGAATGCTAATTTAGGGATGAAATTTTCCAAAGCTAAGTATCTATAGTTTTCCCCTATTTGATAAGGAATTATGAGACATAGGCATAGTAATTTATTTTTAAAGAATTAAAAAATTATTAATTTTAATGGTTTATGCCATAAATGGCATTCAATAAGCCCTTAATTCCCCCTAGAGGGAGCAAGTGGAAAATAGAATCATCGAACATTCCCTTGAAATGAAGAAAATAACATGATCTAGGTGAGAATGGGGGTGGGATTATTGAATTTCTCAAAGGTGATTATAGACAATAATGGTGGTGGAATCATTGATTTTCCCAAAGGTAGTTATAATCAATAATGAAAGGTGTGACGCTATTTTTCCCAAAGGCAATTATAAGTAGTGGCATGGATAGATGCCTCAATAGGGAGGTGATGTGGATACTAATTTTTCCAAAAGTAGTTATAATAAGTAACCAAATGGAAAATATTGAGAATTTTCCAAAAGGTTTTTATAATCAAGAATGGAAAATAAGAAAAATATTGATTTTCTTAAAGGTGGTTATAATTAGGAATAAAAGTCTAGAAACACTTACTTGCCCAAAGGTGGTTATTATCAGGAATGGGAAATAGGAAACACACTAATTTTCCCAAAGGTAGTTATAGTCAAGAACACATGAATTTCCCCTAGAATGGAAGGTGGAGTGGTTAAAAATAGTGATTTTTCCATAAGTTGTTATAATCATTAACGTGGGATACAAAAATAATGATTTTCTCATAGATGGTTATATTCATTAAACTGGTCAAAAATAAAATTTAATACAATTGAGAAAATTGGCAAGGGTGGCTTATACAAAAAAATATGTAAAATGGTTTGATGATGAGTTGGGGAAGGGTACTAACATATTTATAGACTAAACGTGAGTTCAAATAAGTTTTTTTGAATAAACATGAGATATAGGTTGAGAAATCATGTTGTTAAATAGGTTGTAGGGGAAGCCCAAAAAGATGTTTAAGTTTAGGAGATGTTCTTTACAGTGTATCATCTAATTATGGTGTATGACTCATATGGATGCTTATCCAGAGATATGCATCTATATAAAAACATAATAAATCAATTTTTTCTCTTATTTATTACTCATGGATTGAGGCTTGTGTTTGGGTAGTTGGCTAGGTTTTTGATACATCGAATAGATGTCTCCATTACATTAATAGAAGAGACTCATGTGAGCATGGTTTTCCTATATCTTGGGATATTATGCATGATAGCTATAGATAACTAAAATGATAATACATATCTTAAGCATAGAAAACTTAATTTAAATTTAAATATAAACAAAGTAAGAATAAGATATGAATAATCAAATCTCAAGTGTAAATATAATAAATAAATCAAGTGTAAGACTAAATACAAAAATTTATAACTAAAATACATGATATGGATAATCAAGACTTAATTTAAAACAAAATTTAATAATCTTATGACAACTAAGAAGTAAAGAATAAAATAAATAAAAGGATAAAAATAAACAAAATACAAATAGACAAAAACACAAAAAATACCAATAAAAACAAACAACAAAACACCAATAAATAAATAAACAAACAAACAAACAAACAAAGTGAAAAAAACAATCAAAACAACTAGACAATCTAAAGCAAAGAAAAGTATAGTAAACAAACTTAACTAAACACCAAAAAATAAACAAACAATAATACACAAACAATGGTTAATCACAATGTTAGTGGAAACATAAAATAAATTGTTCATGTGTAATCAAGGTGTTACTCTTGGTGATAGGGTAACCCATAAGCTAGGTATAAATGACACAAATAAAATAACATAGGAATAAAATATTAATGGTTTCTCTTAGGTTATAGGGAAACAATGACATAAGCAAACAAAATGGGGAGGAATATAAGAAAAGGAAGGGGTAGCCAAACTAACTCCAGATGCACTAAAAAAGTGGATGTTGCCTACATAGTTCCACAGACACAAGATCCCATGTGAAATTTAGGCCCAATGTAGTTCTCCTAGGATATGGGATAGAAGAAAATGGATGATAAAAAAACATGATTAATGTGTAGAGGAAAATAATAATAGTCTCATAAAATAGTAAGTGCGTGAGAGAAGATGGGATGATGTTTCACAATCATGAAAACATCAACACAAATAAATTATGCAAGCATGAAATAATGGTTAAAGTTAAAACCACACTAAAATTCAAGAGACAAGTCTCCACAAAATTATTGAAAGTGGTAACTCGTAGTGTTTATTACATCTAAGGCTTGGAATGTGAATGAGATCACAAAATGGAAAGAACATAGAAACAAAGAGTACTCACAAAATGGCAAGATCATAATATGAATCCAAGTGGTCATTAGTGTATCAAAGCTGAATAAATAATGCTAACAACATGGCTCACAAAATGGTGATAGCATACAGCTTAAGGCTAATAAGGATGGGGAAAGTAAATGAAAAGTGGTTACTTGTGAAATAGTTGGGGATCCCAAAATACATAAGGTAAATAAGTGGTAAAAAAAAGGGAACTTATGTTTGAGATACCCCATGTATCTAAGTGTTGCCTACATAGTCCGTACAAGCCTCAGGATGATGTAGTTCTCCAATAAATGGGAGGAAAGATACCAAGGTGGTATAGAAATAAACTACACAAATAATATGGCCCATCCAAGAAAAATTTGATGGATTTATATCTGACATGGAAATTCTACGCCTATTTTCATCATTTTATGATTTTTAGGATTTTATAGGTCCTTTACAATGTTTAGGGGTTTTTAAACTATTACAAAATATTATGATAGTTTTTATGCATCTCAACTCAATCAAGAACTATGAGATACAAAATAGTCCAAATCATAAAATAGTGAGAGTGTAGTAAAGGGGTGATTTAGCTGACCACAATGCTAATCAAGTGTTGCCTACATAGTCTTGCAAGACCTCAAGTCACTATAGTTATACCTTCACAAAAGGCATCCAATTGAGTACCAAAAACTTTAGTTAAAAGGAAAATGTCAAGGCAAATGATAACATGAATGGAATAGTGATACAATAATTTCATGGTAAAAGGTGTTGCTCCTAATTTGCCCATATGTGGTTATGATTAGGAAACAATGGTAAATAGTTGATTGTATTAATTTCCCATAGGTGGTTATAATTAGTAGCACAATCTGGATCATTAATTTTCTTAAAGTCATTTATAATTAAGGGTAGAAATCAAACATAACAACAAATAAAGGATGTAATTTTCAAGAATACTGTCAAACTAATTTCATGTAATGCATTCAAACATGTAGTTCTAAAACAACTACTATAAATGAATCTGCATCAACCACTAAAACATGCCTAAAGTAAAAATGAATTAGAACCAAGGCCAAACATGATAGGTAGGGTTAGGTAAAAGAGAACTAGATATTAAAGTATTAAGGGTGTGGTAGAATGGAAATGGATAAAGTATAAAGAATAGGTAACATGTGGATTAACTTAGATGATCCTTGTATACAAGATCTAAATTCCTCAAGTATAGAAATTCTTGAGGTACATTATGTTCATTGGTTCATCAAGTTCATTTCCCTCTGGTGTAGTGATCTTGTATGCTCTAAAATCATAGTTGGAAATAACTACATAGATCCCTAACAACTTTGGTTTAAACTTTCCCCTTTTATTGGACTCAATGTTGACATTCTTTTGATTTTCTTTTAGTAACAAGTCACCAAGCTCAGATTTATGATGCCTAACATGCCTATTATATTGACCTTTAAATCAATTGTGATATGTTTTGAGATTATGTAAGGAGACTAAATATTTACCATCAAGTATGTATAGCTCCTAAAAATGAGACACTCTATAGTTTTTGTCATCGATTATGTGTTGAAATGAAATCCAGAGAGAAGGAAACTTGACCTTAATAGGAAGAATGTATTCACTTCCATAAACAAGTGAATAAGGTATAGCTTTTGTTGGAGTAAAAAATGTGGTATGGTATGCCTATGGGGCATTAAATAAATACAAATGCCAATTATGACTAGTGTCATTGATACTCTTCTTCAAAATATTGACAATGGTTTTATTAAAAGCCTCACCTTGGCTATTGACTTACAAATAGTATCTGGTATATAAATTTTTTTTGATGTGGTATTGAGAACAAAGTGATTTCACATCTTTATTTTTGAATGGTAAGTAATTATCATATATAGTGTCAAAGGAGATGCCATAGTGGCAAATGAGATGGTTAAATATAAACTTGGAGATATCCTTACTAGTGATGTAAGCAAGGGGAATGACTTCCACCCACTTAATGAAGTATTTGGTAGTAGTTAGAATGTGTTTATGGCCATTTGAAGATGTTGGATTGATCTTCCTAGTAAGGTAAAGTCCCCATATTGAGAATGACCATGTTTTTGTTAATGGTTTGAGTTTCTTAGCTAAAGCATGAATCATATTGGCATGTTTTTGATACTTGACACACCTCTTCAAATATGCAATTGTATCTAATTCCATTATTGGCTAGTAATAACTTGTACAAAGTAACTTTTTGGCTAAGATTGCCTTGTTGGTATGGGCTCCACACTCCTTCATGAAATTACCTCAATGCTAATCTAGATTCTACTAAAGGTAAATAATGAATCAAAGTTACATCATATCTTCTATGATACAAGGTTGGTCCAAGTAGGGTATAGTGAGAGGCTTTATGGGAAAATAATTTTTTTTACATGATAAATCAAGAGGCATGTTATGGTATTGAATACATGCATATATGTCTAAGTACTAGGGAGACATGGGACTAATAATGTCACAAACCATCGAGATAGATAATTATTCATATGTCAGTGCTAATAGATGTTCAGGAAGAAATTGATAATCCCTAGCTCTTTGGGTGATCTAGATCATGTAACCAATAGTTTCCATGGCATCATCTATTCTTTTATTATTCTACAATGTTATTTTAAATTGTATGTTGTTAATTTATTGCTTGAGAATATTTACCATTGATTTATAGGGTACCAACTTCTTATATTTAGTCTAGTACTTATCTATGTCTTGATTGATGATTAATTGAGAATCATCATGTATTAGTAAATGTTGAATGTTCCACTATATTGCTTAATAAATCCCTGTAATGAGTGATTCATACTCATCCATGTTATTGGTATAGGGAAATCCAATATGAAAAGACTTGGGAATGAGATCTCGTTATGGAATAACAAATAATATTTTAACCCCTGATCCACAAGTCATATTATCCATCAAAGTACTTATTCCATCATTCAAAATCAAGAGGTGCATCTACTTATTTAATGGTCATGATGGCCTTATCTAGAAATATAAATATAATAAGCTGAATATATTGAAGAGGAGAGTTAGCTTGATAATCTGTAGGTACTTTCCCCTTAATGTCCTTCTAGTTGGCATATTCAATTTCAAATTGGCTCAATAAAATTATCCCTTTTTCCATATGGACCTATAGAGCTTATTTGGAAAGTAGATACTTGAGTAGGTTTACTTTGGTTATAATAATGGTCTTGTTGTTTAGCATATAATGATATAATTTTTAGGCTAGAAACATCATTGATAAATAGGTCTTTTCAATAAGAATATAGTTATGTTCATACATGACCAATGTTTGGCTTAGATAATACTTGAGATTCTCTTTTCCTTATTCATTGTGTTGTGCCAAAAGTGCCCATAGGGCATTCTTGATTACTAACAGGTAAATAAGTAATGGATTGTTTCGAATTGGTGGCAACAAAATAAGTGGGTTGGAAATATATTCTCTAAGATGATCGAATGATTTTTGACACTCTTCATTCAAGGATAATATAACACCTTTATTTAACAAGTACATAAATAGATGACATTTATCAGCAAATTGTGAGATGAAGCATATAACAGATTAAATCTTTCCTTAAAAATGTTGAGCTTCTTCAAAGTAGATAGTGGTGGCATTTCTATAATTGCATGAACTTTAGCTAGGTTGACTTCAATATCCTTGTGAGAGATAATAAAACATAATAGTTTTGATATAAGTGACACCAAATACACATTTCTTCAGTTTAAGCATGACATCATACTCTCAAAGTTTCTCAAAAATTATTCATAGCACAACTAGGTAATAAACATGGGTCTTTGATTTACCCAAGATATCACTGGCATAGTCCTCCAACAATGTCATACATCATGTCATGAAAAATCACTATGATAGTTATTTGGTAAGTATCTTTAATAATTTTAATTCCAAATGACATTATTTGATAACAAATTATTCCCCATGGAGTGGTGAAATGCTATAATGTATTGGTCTTCTAGTGCAATTTTGATCTAATTATGCCCTAAAAATCCATCCATTAGGGAGAGCATTTCATAGTTAGTCATTGATTTGACTATCACATAAATATTAGGCAAAGGGAAGCTATATTTAGGATAGGCTTTGTTGATATCTCTAAAATTAATGCAAATCCTAATACCTTATAGTTTATTATTTACTAGCACAATGTTTACAATATACTCTAAATAGTAAATTGGCCCAATGCATTTTATGTCTAAGAGTTTTTATAACTCTTTCTTTAATGATGTAGCTATACAAGGATGCATCTTATATAAATTTTATTTAAAAATCTTAGCATTAGGATGTAAAATGATATGGTGTACAACTAAGTTAGGTTCCAAACCTAGCATGTCTAAATAAGACCATGTATATATGTCAAAAATTTACCTCGAAAGGGTTATAAATTATTCACATTCCTCCTCTATGAGGGTCACACCTATTTTATTCCACTTTAGATCCTCTAGATTCCTAATATTCACCTCAAAAGTGTCCTCTAAAATAAGTGTAGAACCATCATCTAGAATAGTTGTCAAGGAGTTTAACTAGTTAGCAATGGCAAATTCACTTAGACAAAATGCCTCATATAATTATCCTAAATAGGATGATTTATAATATCCTAATTCTATCATTGGCTATGATATAAATACCTAAAGGCACTATTGAATAATCTATGGAAAAGCTTGCCACTCCTTAGTACTGATATCTTAGCCATAAATAGACTATGGGTTATTGGTCTCCTATGCTTCTAAGGAAGAGGGGTGAACATTCCCATCTAATGGAACTAGAAATCAATTTTCACCAAGAGACTTACCTTTCTCTTTACTTTTTCCCTTGTCAAAAATCAACCCAAAGAGGTTTTCACTTTCAAACCTTAATGTTTGATTTTCTTTTTTATTTTTGTCTAGGGAATTTCACCTACTCTTTGAAATAGGTATTAGGATCTAATCTAATATCAAAACACTACTTTTGGTATCTAAGAGGTATGTAACTCCTTAATCCTATAAAGTTGTATATGGCCTCATCATTTTCAAACTTGTCTAATGGCATTGTTGATTCTTATTGGTCTTAGTCTATCAATTATGAATGGTAAAAGGTTAAATTTTAAGGTCGATAAATAAGTCTAATGGTGCATATGGCATGGGGGTTAAAAAAATTGTAACATAAAGGTCATCATATATGCTATAATCATACCCTACATTGCTATCAACATCATCATTGCTAGTCATTGTTATTGAAATATGAATAAGGTATGTGGGATCACCCCTAGGTAGTTTAAATCCAATACCATGGGTTCCCTTGTATTTGGTCATTAAAACTAGTTTGATAGTTCCTTGTTTATGTAGACTAAGGCCTTTGGCCTCACAAGTTAGGTGATCCATAATCCATTTAGGAATAGGATACTTCATGCTTTGGTACTAATTAGCCAACCCATTAATGTAGATTCATAAATCATCTTCTACTAAGGGTTCTTATTCTATGTTAGATATTAGTTTCAAGATAATGGGATTATTTAGCTAAAACATTCCTTTGGTTTCCCATGACATACTAGTAGTTTTTGGGCATAAGTCTCCCATAAGTTTTAGGATTTTTAGGCAATTTAGAAATATGGAATGCATTACAAATGATATATTGTCCTAGACCTTTGTCAGTGACATGGAATTGGCTATAAATTTCTAGTGGAGGCATGGTTAAGGTAGAGGATAAGATATAGTGGTCAATGCAATTGGATAATGGGCCTAATTCAATGGCATTTCCTTTTTTGGATTTTTTTGTATCAAATATGGGCACATGATTAATGATAAACTAGTAGTTGTAACTTTTATACTCAGTCTTAAGGTCTTTACAATACTGACATGGATATAGATTAGTAGGTATAGTCACTTCCATTCCTAAGTGTGTAAATTTTATACACTAATGCAATATATAAGGTATAGCCTTGATTTCATCAATCCAGGGTCGGTAAAATAATAAATTGTAAGATAACTCTAGATCTAAAACATGGCATAGAGTATTATGGATCAATGACCCAATGACTACCAATAGGATAATGGTACCTTGAGATTCCCATTCTTTGTTATCATATGTGCTGATAGTGATGGTATCTAGCTAAAAGTTAGTTGTTATATATTTGAGATGCTTAACCAACTTTAGAGATACAATGTTGAGACTAGAACCATTGTCTACAAGGACACATTTAACTCTATGGTTTGTTATACCAACTTCAATGTATGACAGGGTATTATAAAGAGGGCCCAAAGAAGACATATCACTTTGGCCAAGGGTGATATGTTGGTAAGGGGCCAAGTATCCTACCATGGCTTGGAATTTATCCAGAGTGATATCATCTAGCACAAGTGATTGGTTAAAATACTTGTTTAGGATGTCTTTGTGGATGGTAGATGTGCATAAAAATCCATGATGGAGATGTGTGTAGGTGTATTCTTTAGTTGTTCTATAATATCATAGGTCTTCCCCTCAGTTTTGATAGTTGGTTTATTTATGATAGGCAAAAAAAGATATTTAGGATTATTTATAGTATTTGGTTGTGGTCCTTTGATAGTGACCCTAGCTCGTCAAGTTATAATTATGTAATCTCAATCTATAACTTGGCTTTGGTAGTTGGTTAGGTAGGAAATAAGTCTTGAAATGATTATTCTTGGATGGTATGGTACCGTATTATCAACATGGACCATAGAATAATCACTAACATTGTTGGATAGTGGAGCTTGATCTTATTTTAATGCCTAGTTCATAACAAAAGGGTTGTAAGGGCAAAACCCCCCACTAGTGTCACCATGCACTGTAAAATACTATAAGAAAATATGGATTGTTCACTATTAAGTCACAAATTTAGTGGTAGAAATTATGTTTTTGCATTCTTGCCCTAATATGTAACCCTTTTTTGATATGAGGGAATTTTAATCATGATGGCATACTATGTGTGATTGAAGAGGATATTGTAGTGGTTGTATTGCCAGTTTTTTCCTTCATTTGTTAGACTAATTAATAAGGACTAGTTATTTTTGTGTGGGCGTAGCCCATATTGGTTAAACCACATTAAATATATGTCCTCATTGTGTTTTGTCTTTTGCATTTTATTTATGTCTTTAATTCATTAATATTTCTCTATGTTCAATATTCCTAAAATAGCATAAAGAGGTTAGTGGGTATTATCTAGCAAATATGCATTATTAGACAAAGGTCTTAGTTTGCTTGTATTTGGCATAGGGTTTATAGTGATGGTGGAAACATGACCACATTAAATTTATCCTATAACATTGTTGTAGGTATACAGAATAGAATAATGACCTCTTTAGTTGGTTTGATCATTTTTCCTTTAGTTCTGACCATTTTTTAGTTATTGTTGTGGTTGGCATTGTTGTTACTATTTTTGTGGTGGAGCTATCTACCACTATTTTTTTTTGGTACTATAGTTAGTTAATATTATTGTTATTATGGGTAAATAGATTCTGTAGATACCCAAGTTATGATTATTCATAGGAGTATGAGTGTGTCTTTTTATCTATCTATTCTCTAATATGTTCTCAATTAGATGTTTGAGTTAGATAAACCATTTTATGTAATGTCATATAGCATGATGGTACTCAAAAAAATTCATGTTACTTTTATTAATCAATAATTTTTTAGGAAATGGCTTTGGTATAGGCCAACTAATCATATTTTATTGAACCAATCTCTAGAACATAAACTTAATAGGTTCAATAAGGCCACTGAATTATCGGACAATGGGTGGTCTTCTCCTTAGAGGAGGGGTTTGTAATTGGTTTTGATTTTGTGATAGTTGGTTTTGTGGAGGTCTTGGTTTAATGTATGTAGGAAGTGGTTTTTGAGTGGGTGGAGGTATATGGACAGATGATGTTTACACAATTTGAACATGGCATGATTTAGTAACCCCATTTCTGAAAACATTCTTATTGTGGTTGTAGGGTTTATGTCTTTCATTATTGTTATCTTGACATGGAATTGAAGCCGGTACTTGATTTTTATTTTAATTATGATTTTGGCCTTGATTCTAGTTTTTGTTTTGATTGGAAGAGGATAGTTTAATTATGCCTTTGGTGATAAGGGCTTTATCAATATGGATTCCTTTTGGTATGACCTCTTAAAATGTATGGTCACATTATAGCTTGAGATGATAGGATATATTTTTATGTAAGCTCCTCATAAACATTGTGGCCAACTATTTATCTAGTAGATTCTGTATAAATCACCTTGCTAGCACTCTCCAACATTTCAAGTATGTAGTGAAGCTCTCACCAGTCTTATATGTAGTATAGCCTAGATCTATAAAATAATCCCATGCTCAAGATTGTATGAAAAGTTTTGTATAAACTTCTAAAATATAGCATCAAAGTCAAGTATAGAGTTATTTGGTAATTTTATTAACCATTTCAAGGTTTGTCTATTTAGACTCCTTGAGAAGAGTAGAAGCAAATATATATCACTATAGGCCACCGATTGGTAGGAAATAAATAATTCCTTTAAATTATCTTTAGGGTAACCTTTCCCTTTGTATTTGTCAACTTTAGGTAGCTCCTAACCTAGAAAAAAATGTATTTTCAAATACTACATGTTAAATGGGAAAGAACATATCTCCTCCATTTTTGAATATTTTCATTTGTTTCCCCACTTGTATATCTTGAATTGAATCCTTCATCTATTACAACTCTTGGGCTAGTAAATCATAAGGAGTGGCCTATTATTGTGGAGGTTGCATAGTTAAAGGTGGATTACCTTGACCATGATAAGTATAATTATCGGGAATTCTTGTTGAATTAGTTATACAACTAGGTATGTGTATTTATATGTTAGATTTATACTATGGGTTAAAGAATATGTTTTTGTTGAGGCACATTCTGGTTTAGGTTGGCTACATAACCTTGGTTAGTTAATTGTCTATAGTATAAAGGCATTTGTCTTTGTTAAATGTGTATGTATTTTCATAATTAGGAGGGAACTTGTTGTCTAATTTTTAAACCCTATTGTATATAGAGAATATGATTCTAACTAAATAACTACTATGGAAGGTGTTGATAATTAGATCCTTGTTTCATGTGTGATATCCAATGGGTGGGAAGGTAATTATTTTCAATCACCTATACCTATTATGGGTGTAAAAAACCTTATTATTGGATAAACACCTATTGATGGGGGTCATGAATCCCCTTCATTTAATAATGTCAATCTAAGATTGTCATTTGAAGGTTTTATGTAATAGGAGAACAGAGATATTTGGCAGATGGTTCCTTCTATCACATTCCACACTTGCAAGAATTTAAAATCACACTTCTAGAAATCAAATCACACTTGTAAACAATCAAAAAAACACTTATTAAAAACTAAATTACTAAATAGAAAATAAAACACCTGTAGGTTCACACAAAATATATAAAAAATAAATGTTTACAATAATGAGGAAAAATAAAAAAAATAATTTACAGCAAAGTAATAATTATAGAAG
>JARHVA010006304.1:0-12500 GCA_037957365.1 Torreya grandis
CTACAAATATGTGGGTAAAAGTGAAGAAGGTTACATGCCTAGTAATCCTTAAGTCTCATTCAGTTGGCACGGATATGGATAAGGATATGAGGATTGTAGTAGAGGGTTTTTCCTTGATGTTAAATACCTTTTATATGTTTTTCATAGGGTATAAACCCAATTTTAAGGTTTATCTTCATATAAACTAAGCAAATATAGAGGTATGAATCATAATTCCTTGAAGGTATATGTGAGTTGGTATTGAGGTTAAAAGCTTAACATTAGTGTGAAAGGTTATGGGACTAATGAGGCCATGAAATATATCTCAAACATGGGTCAAGTATATGAAATAATTTATATATAAAATTATATAGTAGGCCTAGTATTTATTCATAGGCTTATATGTCTTCTTGAAGGAAAGATTCCATTTTAGTACAAGGATGAACCATGAGGATAGGCAATATTATAAAGGTTCAAAAGATGATTATGAAATCTCACTATTGTATCAATATCTTTAAAATGCCCAAATATTGGTTGAAGAGTTCCTTAAACTTAAAAATTCAATATTCATAGCTAATGAACATATATAGCCATTCAAGCTAAGAGGATAATATTTTGAACAATGTCATGAAGTCCTTAAAGGGTAACTCAAGTCACAAAGCTAACAATACAATGGTATAACACTTTAAGGGCATATTTTGAAACTTGGATGAAGTTATAGAGTTTTGAGTTAGATATTAAGATTAAATAGGTTTAGGAGGTTTATGTTTCCTGGATAGATAATATCATAAGCTCTAACAAAAGGAAAAGGAGAGAATGATCAAATAAAGTATCTTAGGTTCAAATTAGTCTTATGATTCACAAACCTTCATAACATCTAATAAAGTTATAGGTCATTATAAGGAGGTTATTTACCATTGATATATATTGTGATACATGATATAGGTTGTCTAAAACCTAATAGAGACCTTCATAGTCATTAAAAAATCAAATTTGAGGTTTTGAGGCCTAAAAAGACCTTTCTTGGCCTTCTCACATAGTTCATCTTACCTGATAAGCTAATTTTCAAATCTAAAAAATTATTAGAGAATTTACATGGTGATATATGGCCATTGTATGTGTTAGATAGGTCCATTATATTCCATACCCTGGCATTGATTCATGGAATGGACCCCTATCCTTTATGAATCATTGTTAAGACTTCATAGCACCTTAAACCCTCTTAAACCCCTCATACTAACCTGATGGAGGAAATATGATTTTTAATGTTTTAAAATGAAATTTTATGAAATAAAAATTAATTTAATGATATTATTAACTATACTTATCACCATATTAGACCTTGGGTTGGCATGTGTTAAGAACAAGGTTTACAGAATAGGCAAAAAAAGGGGGTTTAGGCGTCTTTTTAAGAAAATAACATATGAAATGGTTTAAAAACCATGGGAATTGTTCAATAAATATTATATACATTTTCCTAAACCTTAAAATTACCTATTTAATTATCATACAAATGTTATACTATCTTTGCAAGTTGGCTACTTAGTCAAAAAGTGAATAAAACCTAGTTTTACAAGCCAAAAAGCCCACTAGATGTTGGCCTATGAGTGCAATCCTCAATATAAAGGTATGAAGTTATATAATTATTTTATAGGTCTAAAAAATTTATTTCCAAGCCTCAAAACCTACAAATTTCATGAAAAACACTCAAACTATGTCTCAAGCATGCACAAGCACCTAGGCTTGCCAATAGCCATTTCTTGGTTCACCCATTTGTATATGGTATTAGAACTTAAAATTTGACATGAATCATAGTATTATACAAATTATAGTGAATCAAATAGTTTTTTTGAAGTTTCACATGTGTGAGTGACTTGTGGAGTTATATCTCTATCTTTTAGGCCTAGGAGGCCTAATTGGATAGAGAAAATGAGATAAAAAGGACACTTACACTCAGATTTAGTTCCTAAAACATGACATGGAGATTTATGTGGATATTAGGTCCTAAAATATTTTTCTCAATTTTATAATTTTATCTTTACATTATTCTTCACAAAGAGGTTTACCTGTTGCGATGGCTATAAGGATTGAGGCTAAGTGAGACCTTTTAGAGCAAAATCACATCTTTTGGATTTTTTGATGGATCTAAGTGTAATTTTTAAAGTATTTTACGATGTTGAGATTCCATACATGGAGGAAATTTATTTTATTGAAGGCAAACTCAAATTTTCACCTTCTACACCATATTAGAGAGGGAAGATTTCAAGTGGTCAAATCATTAAAGTATTACAAAAGGGTCTTAAAAATATTTGTCAAATACAGGAATTGTATTATATGAGATATAGGAATCAAGAAAATTTCATAGGTTAGTTGGAAGGAGGTCTTAAAGGTTTAAAATGTATCTAGTAGATCTAAAAAGACCTTATTTCCCTCTTCCGTAAAACAAGTTGAAAAGGTCAAAGATGCTTCAAGGAGCCTTCTAATAGCCTAAGAGAGGTGGAGAGACATCATAAATAGATGATGAAAATTATTAAATGGAGTAATTAATGAAGACTTGAATACCTATTTTTAAGGATGTGACTTATTCATCAAGGATAACATGCAAACAAAGATATAGGGAACATAAAATAAATATTTAGGCATTTCGAAGGGTAAAATTTGACTAGTCAATGTTGAATACTAATTCCAGTTTCCAAAGAAAATTCAACTCTACCATATACACCATTATTTTAAGGAGAGAGGTGAAATAATCTAGGAAACACTATGTAGGGTTTGAAGGGTGTGAGGACAAAATGAGTCATCCCTATTTTGGGGTTGCTTTGTCTCCCCTCTCTTACTCTTTTCTACTTGTAATTTCTTTTCCAGCATTATCATATCACTTTTTTGATTTGGCTATGTTAAAAGGTTGAAATTTTGTACTACACCTTTTAAAGAAATAATAAGCTGGTTTCCTCCTTTTAAGGTTGTTGTGTGAAGTGTATGTGTGATTTCCATTGATATAACATTGTGAATCAATATATTTCTTATGTTAAGTTTTAGCTTTTTCACATTTCTATAGAATATTTGAGTTTATATAGGCCATGATAAGTGTGTAGGTTCAATATTAGTCTAATTTTGGATGTGAATTTAATAATATTTCATTCCTTCCATGCAAAGAGTGAGTTTTGTTAAGTCCTTTGTATGAAACATTATTGTAGAATCCATATACCTAAAGTGAAAAGAAAGTGTGCAGGCTCTTTTACTTTCTAAAAGTGCCAATCACAAGAAAAATTGGTCACTAACATTGGTCCATCACCTTTCATTTAAGTTTTCATGTCAATTCTAGAGTAAGAATTATTCTTCACCCTTTCCCTTAGTCAAAAATCCATAGTAGGAAGGATTAAATACAAAATGTAGTGATGCATCAAGGGAAGGACTCTATATATAGATTCTCTCCACCTCAAATTCACCCACACTTTAGAGATATTCCATTATTTCAGTAGAAGTGGGAAGTGGCACACATTCTCACAAGGGTAACATCCTGATTGAGAGAAATTATCAAATGTATTTATTTTATAATTTATGAATTAATAATATGTTATATAATATCCATCATCGTTATCATACTCAAGTTTTCCTTGTGTAAAACATTTAATGTTAATATCCATAGTAGTTAGTTTATTGTCATTTATTGTTACATAAAGTGTTAAAATTTCTTGTGATTTTTTTTCCAAGCCATACATGAATTATCTAGTATCATTAAGCTTAATAGTATTATAATAAATGAAATATTTAATCTTATGCCTTAGTGAAAATCATTAATTCATATAATGTCACTTTATTCCATGATAACCATAATATTTTTTATGACCATATCCCTTAGGTATATGTATAATTATATCAACTTCTTTGAGAGGAGGGAGAGTTATGATATTACATTAGTAAATTATGTAATATTTTATGAGGTTCGGGTAATCATGAAAGTTGTCACTTTTATGGGGTGAATGGAAAAAACTAAATTAGTTGTGTATGTTAATGTAAAATATTTAATGGGTTATTAATTCATGATATATGTATACAAATTTCCATTATGCATGGATTTGAACCATCTATGTAGTGTAGATGGTACTACTTCTATAGCATGTATCCATGGTCAGCCCAAGAGTAGGTTAAAATGTAGATGATTAAGCATGACCTGAAATAGGTTAATCAATGTAAATAGCTTGGAATATTATTAAATCCTCTTATTTTTTAATCTAAATTTTGAATACTATCCATATTAATTACCAATGCATACAAATATTCAATATATATCCCTTTACTAAATATTTGTCTTGAAAATATAATGGAAATTTATGTTTGATTTTAATTTGAGTAAACAACTCTACATGATGGGAAACCTTATTAATATCATCAAGTTTTATATAAAATTATTATTATTCCTTAGGGAAATATCTATAAATGTTTTTGGGTGTGAGTGGGTTGGTGGGTATGGGTGTGGGTGCATGTGTGTGTGTGTGTGTGTGTGTGTGTGTGTGTGTGTGTGTGTGTGTGTGTGTGTGTGTGTGTGTGTGTGTGTGTGTGTGTGTGTGTGTGTGTGTGTGTGTGTGTGTGTGTGTGTGTGTGTGTGTGTGTGTGTGTGTGTGTGTGTGTGTGTGTGTGTGTGTGTGTGTGTGTGTGTGTGTGTGTGTGTGTGTATGTGTGTGTGTGTGTGTGTGTG
This sequence comes from Torreya grandis, assembly GCA_037957365.1. NCBI lineage: Eukaryota > Viridiplantae > Streptophyta > Pinopsida > Cupressales > Taxaceae > Torreya > Torreya grandis. The sequence continues at coordinate 4,679 of JARHVA010006304.1, forward strand.
TGTGTGTGTGTGTGTGTGTGTGTGTGTGTGTGTGTGTGACTTCTTAGTTTCTTTATTAATCTATAAATTTTTCTCATATATAAGTCCCTACTTACCTTTAGTTTTTTCTTGAGGAAAGGGGATAAATTATACCTTATGTATGCTTACCTAACCCTTGACCATTTAATCCAAAATTTTGTAATTTATTTAGTCTAAAACCTTATTTTATGAGATCAGTAACTTGCGGTATAATGTTTTCATTAATAAATGTAATAATCCATTCATTTAAAGTAATATGTTTATTCTTTAGAGGATATTTAGTCAGATGAACCACTTAAAATATTTTTTCTCTAATTACAACACCTTAGATTTGAAATACATAATATTTTTCATGATGTATCATGTAATAGGAATTGATAATGATGGATCATGAAGAAAATCCATATAATCATACTATCCATAGATATTTGGTTATGTTTAATATTCATACCACTAACCTAACACTTCTCAATATACTAAACCATAATATATCAAGAAACACAATAACCAAGCTGAGTCTTGGTATGAGGTCTAGCATAGATTACTAATATTTCAAAATGGAACCCTAGAGGAAAAGAAACATGTATGAATGGGAGAGTCAGAAATTAGGTATAAAAATTATTCCTAAATATAAAAATCTGAAACCTTAGAAATAATGAAGAAACCCTTAGGGAAACCTAGGGTTTAATACACTTAAGACAAGGATCAAGGCCACCAATATGTTTAACCTTATTTTGTATTAATGTTTATATTAATATGATAAAACTTGGAATATTCAATTTGTAAACTATATATTAAGAACACAAAAATTTGAATGCTACTTCTAGGCACTCTTGAGATATCGTAATTTACTATAAATGGAAAGTAATATGAGGATTAAGATAGTGTTTTAATTGTTTAGGACCTAGTAGAGTAAATCCTAGGTTATCAAAGGGGCTGACTGCAAAGGGAAAATACAAGTAAATATTGGAAATAGATCTATCAAATTGATTTACCTAAAATAGTAAGTGTAATAAGGAAATCTACTTATCTAGATTGAAAAAATCATCACTAGATGATAGGAAGGTTAGAACAGATCTGGAGATCAATCTATAGTCTATTCATTTGGGAACTAGAGTTGAAAAGGCCTTCAAATAGTAACATAGTCAAAGATATAGTAGCATACTGTAATAGTGTACAAGGTACCATACTAGTTTCCTTTCGGGGATATATGTCATGAGACTTCTAAGGATGCTATGAGGAGGTTTTATAGTCTTATAGATGTATCTAGGAGATTTTGATCATTCTTCTACATCACTATTTGGTTGTGTCTTATCTAAAACCCTAATGAACACCTTCACACATAAAAAACAATGGAATAAAATGAAAAAGGAAGGGAAAATAAGGGTTTTATGATGTTATGGTCACATGGGAAATAAACCCTATTATCTTGGTTGTAGCCTACATTAACCCCAATGATAGGGGTCTCAGATTGTATGTAATTATCCCTTAGGTAATGTGCATAATCAATGTGCATAGAATACTATAATCACTTTCAATTAGGCCCTTCTTTAATCAAGCATGCATGTATATGTGTGTTTCTAAGTAATATTCAAAGTGAAGATCTATATTATTCATTGATTTTTAAGTATTTATGTGCCAATGTAGTAAGTGTTAGATGTGAAATGTCTAATGAGGATATTTATGTATAAGGAACTTAATTCGAATCTAAGACATTTTCTCACTAGCTAATAGGGTAAAAAATGAATATAAAATTATAATAAAAGGCTCAAGGAAGGGTAAAGGCCTATGGAAATTTGAAAAAGTGACTATTAGACACTAGCATTGAGGTGGACACTAGTCTACTATGTTATTGTCGAAGACCACACTAGTGTCTTAAGATAAAAAGTAAAGTATAAATTATTGAAAATAAGTATATGGGCCCCTAAAACTAGGAAAACATGATATAGGACCACTGGAGGTGAAATAAATAGGATAAACAAGTAATAATACATATCAAAATACTAAAATGTCCACATGAATAAGACTCACATTCATCAATAAGACCTTCCTATGAAAGAGAAACAAAATACATAGTACTTATACTTGTTTGACCAACTTAGGGTATGTACATTTCCACCCCCTTTTCATTATATTAATTCAATGAAGTGAAACTACTAGAGTAAAATAAAAATAAAAATGCATACCCATACTTACCTATGTGGATATGCTCTAGACCTGGCCCACTTTTTGGTTAGAGAAGTGGATACATGCTAGAATGTTGGTTGTGAAGAGGAAATATATAATGTGTGTGTCCCCTATACTAAATCTAAATAAATTAATAGATAATGAGATAAAAATCCCTATTTTTCCAAACCTAATATGTAGTTGAGTTTAATAAGTAATATATGAACTATAAATAAACAAGCCCTACTTGACCCCACTCTAGCATGTGACTAACTCTGATAAATAATCATTAAATGTGGAGAAATAAACGTTGCTTTACTCCACTCTATAATGTAACTAATGTTGAGAATTAATCTATTTGAAGGTTTAAACTGTTACTCAACCTTTGTAATCTAGGTCTGGTGACAACTATGGATCAACTATTGTATTCAGCTATATGACCCAACCTAGTGAAATCTTGGTGACATCCTATTAACAATATACATGTGATATGATAGTTTAAAAATAAATAATGGTATAATTTTCCATTCCATCTATATAACCTAGTGAAATATGTGGGTTCAAGGACATGTTTCCTATATCATTCCTCCAAAATTTATATCTGAGTAATGTAGATATGTATCAAAACATTTTAGTCAATACATGTATCTAAACCAATTTGTGTATTTCATTATCTATGTATATAATCTAATCTAATATATATCTAAGTTTCTAAACCAATCTATGCCTCTAATATAATCTATATATCTGAGTATCTAAACCAATTTTTATATTTGACCTGATCAGTGTCTCTAAGTATCTAAACCACTATGTATCATATTAGAACTAAAACACTATATATATGAGTATTTGAACCATTATGCATCTAAGTAGAACTAAACCACTATGTATCTAATTATCTAAATCACTATGTATTTGAGTAGAATGGTGTTGATGTAAATAGTGTCTATGTTCGCCCCTTTCAATGAAAGATTTGAGATTGTGGTAAGGGTATCAAGCCAAAAGTGATACTAGTAAGCATGTTAGTGATAGTTAGTGTTGATAATAGGAACATAAGATCGATTCTTTTGGTGATTGTAAATAAATCATTTGTAAGTTAAGTCTAGGATCGACTTATGGTCTATATTGAGTTTTTAAAATAAATATGAGTTTTATCATTTAAAGAGTCAAATCAAGTGGAATAAAAATGTAACTAGTATGATGTGGTGTACATTGTCATCAAGCCCTCACCCAAGAAATGGATCAAAAATTGGAGATCAATTTTTGAGATATTATGATTAGAATATTTTGGTATTAGTTGGTGAAATTTGTATGCAATGTCATCCTTTGGTAGGTGGAATTGTTAAAACATAGCTTAAATAGGTTGATTGATTGAATTTGAAATTCACTTGAACCTTTTAACTTGAGTGAATTATTGATCTAAGCTTATAAAATATGTGGAGGAGATGAGGAGCGAACATTACCCACTATGAAGAGGTGAAGGTGCTCATCCAAGCCAGGAAGGAGGTTACCTTGGTAAGAAACCTATCATTTTATATGTTTTTGAAATATTTATTACCTTTTTTTAATCATTTTTAGCAAAAAAATTCTAGTTTAGGGCCCTTTTTAGGAGGGTCATAGTAGTGTCCCAAGGACTACGCTAGTTTATTGGGCTATCATGCTACCATCTAGGGGGTATACTACTATCTAATTCTAGTGTCTCAGTGGTAGTCTAGTGTTCAATAGAGGAGAAATTTAAAAAAATATTATTCTAATTTATATTTAGTGACTATTTTTGCATGTTTATATGTCATTTGGAGATTTAATGTTAGGTTTTTATTGTGTTTTATAGGTAGACGTATGTATGAGGGAGTTTCATAATGGTTAGATATTAGATTCTTTTTATGTGGACTACCCTTGATAGATGATGATATGGTAGTAATTGATAAGTTTGGTTTGAGATATGTGGCATCACTTACATCGATGCCTTAGGATTGCCATATGATGATTATCTTATGTGAGTGGTGGAATACCAATACCTATATATTTTGTTTGCCCACTATGGAGATTACTATGACTTTAGAGGATGTTTTAAAGATATTTAGAATTCCCATTATTGGTCATAAGTATATATTATAGGAGGTTACTAGATATAGAACTATAAATTGGGCTTTTGGGTACTTTTTAGGCATACCCATGGGGACTCATTATTGAGGGAATTTTAGTGATGTTTTATTATTGGTGATTTTTATGGATAATGTTTCATAGTTATGGAAGTTTCTTGAAGTGTTACTTAATTATTTATTATGGATGGTAGTGATGTATCTATTTCATATAGGATGCACAAGATATAGAGGAGCATGGGACCATATACTTATGGGGTCACATCATGCTATCCCACTTGTATTATGATTTATACCATTTTAATCAAGAGTTTTGTGGTGAAGGTATTAGATCTTGTACTTTGTTAAACTATTGGGATTATGAACACATTGTGGTGGATAAACTTGAGGGGTTTACTCATGTTGATTTGGGTTACCCACACGTATTTTCAGAGAGATGAACTAGCATATATCCCATGGGATCAAGGATCACTATGAATTATCATCAAGTATTAGCTCAAGTGATGATTGGAGACATAATTTGGAGACCCTATAAGGCATTTTAGAGATGGCCCAAGGATGGTATTCAATAGAGATGGATTTGAATGAGTTGTTGGTTGAATGATCATTAGGTTAATGTTTATGTTATATTTCAGTATGAGTGATTAAAAGGATAATTTAGTGTCACTCAAGATGTGCCACATAATCATGGGTATGGTTGAGGTGTTCTCAAGCCATAGTAAGGCTATTTAGTAGGTTAAGACCCATAGTATCTTATCTAGTTACAATTCTAATGATGAAGTGAGACCCTATGCTTGATATACCTATTGTGGATGATGTGAGGGTAAATGATGACTTCATTGTATGGTGGAGCTAAAATATGTGGTTGCCACTATTTTTAGGAGATGAGGCTATCATGGAGGATTAGATAGATGTGGATCCCCTTGGGGTAGTTTAGGGTATGTTATAATTATATATCTGCATGCTTGATTTTATTTTTTAATTAACTTATTGAGTAAATATCTAACACATTACTTTGGTGTGAATAGGTCCAAGAGATGATGAGTACTAGGAGACCATTATTGAGGTTGTGTTTTGAGAGTTGACATGACATATTACTTATTATGCCATAGATGATGGACTAGTAGAGAGGGCTATATGCATTACACACATTCATGCCCACCTTTTTAATCAAGTGGCCATTACCATCATTACATATAGATGAGCATTTGTTGATAAGGATAAGGCACGTGTTAAGCTACATATGAGATCTATGTCCAAACCCAATTTTTTGGATGGGATAGGTATTAGGATCATGGTGACTACATTCCTTTATAGTGAGATAGTGGAGAGATGTTGGTTGAGGTAGCTATATCATGGGATGGAGCATGGAGACATAGGTCTCAATCTAGATCTAGAGGGGATGTACGATCATTTGGCTCTAGTGTGTATGTATTTGAGAGTGAAGTTGAAGAGGTTAGTCCTAGTGTCCATGTTCTAGTTATTGAGTGACTTTGTATTATTATACTAAAACTTGTTTTGAGTTATATATATATATATATATATATATATATATATATATATATATATATATATATATATATATATATATGTATGTATGTATGTATGTATGTATGTATGTATGGACTTTTTGTTATATGGATATTTTTTTAGTTGGCATTTTGATTTGTGGTATTATTTACTTGATCAAGCATTTGATTATATGCATTATTCATGTGTTGAGATTTATATGTGTTTATTTAGATAAGGAATGGTAATTGGTTGTTTATATGTATATGGATTCTTGAGTGTATATATATATATATATATTGAATTAGGAATATTAATTATTAGTTGTTAGTTAGTTATTTTTTAGAAGTATTGTAGTATATCTAATTGTGGATCATGGAAATGTGGTATGAACTATATGAATCTTGATGGCATGGTAAATAAGTGATCATACTACTCATACTATGTAGATGTAAAAGTGGAATCTAGAAATGATACTACTTATTATGCACTACTGTAGTTAGATGTCTATATTATATAGTAAATATCTTAATTATATGTCATACTAAAATTAGTTATCATACTAGATCATTCTCTATGATTTATTTCAAATATATTAATAAATTGTCATGATGACACTATGCTTTAGTCTTTATGATCTCTACCAAATATATTGATTGGTGGTTGTGCTATAACTATGCTCTAATCTCTATGATCTCTAATAAATATCTTAATCAGTGGTCATTATGACACTATGATCTGATCTCTACCAAATATCTTAATCAATGGTTATTATGACATAGTGCTCTAGTCTCTATAATCTTTACTAAAAATATTAATCAATTATTGAACTAAAACTAGTGCTTGAGTTGATTTCCATTTTTTTACCATGTTTTTATAAGTAGGTTGAGATATGTGAATTAGTTTCCATCACTACTAAATATATGGTGTTAGAGATCTCTCATAAGTAGGTGTCCTAGAAACCACACAAATCATATGATGAGTAACCAATGGATCCTTTAAAGGAATGTCCTAGGATAACTCACTCATAGAGGAGTGTGATCTAGGAGAGAGTGGAGAAGTAGATCTTGATACCCCCCATATGAATGTTATAAATCCTCTATCAACACATTGGTTGATAGGATCAATGAGTGCATAATATTTATTATCTTAATGTCCATTGATTTAGTGATAATTATAATATGGTTTATTTATTATTATTTACAAATGATGTGTTGGATGATGCTTAGTAAGAAGAAGGGTGATCATCCATGTATCTATTAATGTAAATAATATATCATGTCATCTATCTCTGTCTAAAATCTATATGGCCATATTACTGGTATCGATATCATATGCTTTGTTTATTATTAAAGGTGCTTTATGATGGTGCTCTATGAAGTGGCTCTTTGCCTTTGTAAAGTATCTTGATTGGTGGTTTCTATTCCACTTTTTCTTGAGGCATCTATGTATCAATTTTTTGTACCATATTGGATGATTGTGTCTATGGGAGATATAATCCAAATATACTTCTGAATTTGTCTCAACTAGTCCAAACTTTTTGTCTAATGTCATAACTACATAACATATATGTCAGAATGATTTGAATGTCTCATATAGTAATTTATCCTTAAGAGGGAAGATGATACCTTTAGAAAATATGTATTATACCTCTAAATAGATTGGCTAATAGATCAATTATTTCATGAATGATTTGAATCATAAAATGTAATCACTCAATGTTTTTGACTTACCTTGGTGTAGTAAAGGTAGCCTTTCATATGTGACTCAAGGCCTCTTATTATTAGTATAATGCATGAGAAATAATTATTCTATCTCATCTTATGTATGTAGTGATTCACTGGGGAGTGAATTATGGAACTAATTTAAGACCTCACCCCATTAATCCATGGAAATAACTACAAGAGAATAAAACTACTAGTGACATGTTCCATAGATTTCCTTTAATCTTGAAGTTGCAAGTATGGGTCTTCTTCTCCATTGAAATTTGGTAATATTGGTATATGAAACTACTTTGGTAAAAAAAA